>JALPQI010020198.1:0-17000 GCA_025490895.1 Thaumatotibia leucotreta
GCAAACAATTTGCGTACGCTGGGACCCCATGAACCTAAAGTTTCTACGCCAAACGGTACAAAAAACAATTAATACTAAAAGCAATTAATACTCGTATTCCTTGATATGGGTAAAAATTATATTAAAATCCCGTTAGAAACTTGTTTTCAAGTATCCGGGGAGACTTTTGGTACCTATATTAGTCTGCAGATAGAAAAGTAAACGGTTAGCTTTATGAAAATACTAAATAGCTACCTCTCCTGGGTGTTAGAGGTTACCTAGTTGAAGATATGAGTAGATTATATTATAGGTCTTACGCGTTAGTCTGACTGTTGATTAGGAATTATCAATCGACAGGCGTGGTAGAACGGATCGCTCGCGAGCGGAGACGGTACATTTGAAACTTGATAGGTAACCTAAACATTGTAAAATCGAAATACTTATACCTCTTTATCGGATTCTATTTAAATGTGGTCGCTATTTCTATTACACTATGGGACTAATGGGTTATATCTTGCTTAAGATTGTGTTTAATGTTTAGGGAGTAGAATTTACTATGTATATGTTTTATTGTATTTTATATACCTACCTATTTTTTTTTGTATTTTGAACATCGAAATTAACAATTTTGGAATATCGGCATCTTTAGATAGGTACAAGATTATTGCGGACAGTCTGACTAAGGAGTCACTCATTTCATTTTTCTCCCCTGTTAAAGGCCACACTGTATACAGGTAAATAAAATCAAGTAGAAAAATTAAAGCTGGTGTAGGAACGATACCGCAGACATTTTATTGTTTTTACAAAACGCACCGTCAGCATTGCCCCGAAGCTAACAAAATACGTGTTCACATTCCCGATTAGCCCGCGGGAATACAGCTATCGGACTACAGTGAAGACTTATTTCCAGCAAGGAAAATAGAGCTACACGTACGATGTCAGTTATTTTTGTTCTATTTACCTGGTGGAAACGTATATTTTAAGCACTGTTTAGGAGTTCCGATAATCTGTATTGATCCAGTTCTGGAGCATTCCATGAAAACATCTTCTTTATGTCGCTTACGTCGCTATGTTAGCTACCCTAATAAAATATGCTAGCTGATAGGAAACACTGTCAATCTTAAAGCCTTGATATGTTATTATTATACTGTAACTCGGCTTACTAATTTATTTTTTCAAAAGTATTGAAAAGACAGTGTCGCTTACGACACGTTTTCATGGAATGCTCCTTCTGCGGATGTTACTGAAAATATCACTTTTAAGGTGGATCGTATTACTTTGCCATTATGTTTACTATTAATTGTCTAAGGACAACAACAGGCCTAACCAAGATGCCATTCCGCAATCGTATACGATAAGCGATAAGTCATAAATGTAATGTATGAGAATGACAGATGCCTACGAAATGTCAAGTAAGCATTGCCATGTCGCTATGCTTATCGCTTATAGCCAGAGATCGGACAAATGTGCGTCATTGCTCATAATAATAATATGGACATGACTCCAAAGTTGATTGAAAAATTAATCACTTAATCATTTTCAGAAAATTACCTATTTAACACCAGTAACTATGAAAACCTTTGTAAATAGTCACCTCAAAGCTTCGAAATCAAATTTCCAGAAATTATTCGTTTAATTATTCATTTAATCAAATTTTGAGTCATATCCATATTATTGCGAACAATGACGCACATTTGTCCGATCTCTCCTTATAGCGTATACGATTGCAGAAATAAGTAATTTATTAAAAGTAGGTAATCCATTCCACACACAATATTTTCTTCGGTTACCGCGAGGATTACTCATAAAATAAAACTATGAAAACCCTGAAGCCCTGTAAAGTGTTCGAAACGTCGGAATGAAGTTAAAGTTAATTTATAAATGCGAGTTTATCCGTTTTCATAGTTTCATTCCACACACGTTAAATAAATTCCACTCAAAGCCTTTAAAAGTACAGCCAGTTAATTTAGCGGTAGCACATGTAAGGAGTATTTTATAGGTATTTTAAATGAGTTAAGTTTACTTGAGGTTACTTTAGGGTAGTGTGCCCCGGGGAGCCCTGATTGCGTGTAGTTCTGAATTTATTATAATTGCCAACGCTATACATTAGAATGGTAATCCGAGGTGTCCTTAGCCACAGGACAATACCGAAATGAACATATCCGGTATTTGAAACCAGTGAACGTACATAATTGACTAATTGTATTCTTCAACCGCCTATTTCCGCCTGGAGAGGCTTCCGTCCAACAGTCCGACGCATAGATAATAGGAGTATTATCTATTTATTGATTTTGTAAGTTTATTGATTTTGTAATGTATTTCGACTACAAAATGGTCGCGAAACTGAAGATTGAACTCTAAAACAGGGGCGCAAACGCAAAGTCACTGGTAAGTCACAAGAAAATGACTAGAACTTGGTGATTTCACGGGGATTAACTTGAAACTGTTTTTTTATTTATTTTAGGAAACAATATTCCTAAACTAATGGTTTTTCGAATAAATGAACCAAAAATATACAGAAAATGAAATTCGTCTATTTATTTTGAAAGTTCGTTGGTCCCTACGGCATAGTGCTGCCATCTCATCGCCCCATAGTGGCAAAAAAAGTATCAAAAACCCTCATTAAGATCAGACCATTATAAAAGTTTGTAAAAACGAATAGCCTTGTCAAACACAGTGTAAAAAGCTTTGTCGCGACAATAATTCCGGAGATCTCGTTTCTGTAAGCGTTATAAATTCCCCATTATTGCAGATGGTAACTTGTCAAAGTAAACAGTGTGCTGTTGCGCTAGTTTGCGGTCCCAAGGCACAAGCGAAAGCGGTTAGAAGGATTTATCAAAAAGTTTGTACATTTTGATTACTCAGGGTCGGTGGTGTACTAATTTGACATGATAAAGTTGATTACGTCGGAATAGCTAAACCTTACAATTGCACAGATCATTCCATTACTGTTTAAAGTTTCCTATTTTGTTATTCTTTTTTATCAAAATTGTATCTATAAAAGATAACAAAATAATAATACATCGTTATTCACTATTCACTTCTTCTGTTATCCATGTATAGCCGACTCAGCGTTGCGGCAGCGGCGTTCGGCAAGTTCCCGGCCAGCGCCCAGAAGATACGGGTTCCGGGACAATAAAACAGGTCTCGCCGCGTCTTTATTCTTAATCTGTAGGTACTAGAGTTAATGTTATAGGCCGTAAGGCCTATAGTTCTAGTTGACGCTGTTGACGGCCTCAGTAGTCGGTAGTACCTGCCTGCGAAGCGGGCACAAGTCCCGGGTACGAAACTATTTGTGTGGTTATTAAAAATATATTTCTGTAGGCATTGCACCGACTACGTAAATGGAGGAGGTTCTCAATTGGACTGATTTTTTTAAAGTACCTTGTTACTCGATATCTCCGACAATCGACCGTGAATCGATTTTCAAATTTAATCGAACGGGTATAACCTCGATTAAATTTGAAAGTCCCGTTGATGCCAAGTCGGGGTTTGAAGGTGAGACCTTGGAGACATCAGTTGAAGTCAGTTTTAATTTTTTTAAATTAGGTTAGTAGCCTCAACTCGGGCCTCAATTGAGCTTACCATGAGAGTAGAACATTTTGTATAAGATTGTTCCATGATAACTTTATTTCAGTCAGCTTTTGAGAATGTATACAATGTGCCCATGAGGAAAGGGGAAAAATTCAACAGTGGATTTCTGACCAAATTTAAAGTTAAAAATGTCATATGAAGTTTTCTGGATTCAAGGAATCAAATTCAAGAGAAAATTGGATTTTTCTTAAAACCGTTTTAGAACGTTACGCTATGATAAACGCATTTTAGGAAACGATTTTGTCACCATTTTGTCTTAGTCTTGTCACACTTCATTGACAGACATGAAATGAACAAAAATATCTTTTCTCAAACTTGCTACGGAATGTTGATGTTACTTACTTTAAATTAAGCCCGGAAATACTATGTATCTGGTGTCATATGCTAAGATGATATGTAAAGAGATTTCATGTATTTATTTCACACCTAGGACTGCAAACAAACTGTCTTTTGTTTTGAAACGTCAAATTGAGACACTAGGTCTTGACATTCAGCCACAGAAAAAAAAATAACCTAAGAACTAATGTCTATACCAACAGGTAAACGGATACCTCAAACAGATTAAAAAAAAAGTTAGGCGCGAATGTTTTTTTTTAATGTTGTACGATACTGTACTATTGGTTTATTTACAAATCAAAATAACAATACAGAAACAATACAAATTTCTCCGCAAAACCAGTTCGTTTTAATTCATGGCAAGTTTGAGAAAATCACTATACAAATCTCGGCGAGAAACAGGGTTACAGGCCGCGTATTCCTATCTGGCCTCAGTTCCTTCGGCCAGATATATCTACTTGGCCTGTAACCCTTCGTTTCCCGTCCTCTATAGTAATGTACTATTGATTACCTAGCAAATGTAAAAAAAAACTTTGAAGTGCAGTGTTTATTTTTGCAGGTTTGACCAAAACTCATTTAACATTTTTTGCTTCTTTTCTTTTAGTCGCAGGAATATGCTGTTAGAATTTTTCCCTTTCCTCGTGGGCACCTTGTATAAAAGGTTGAGTACAATTTTATACTAAAATGATAATAAATGCATCGCTATTCACTCCACACTTGTCCCACCAGCCATACATCGCCGACTCAGCGGTGCGGCAGCGGCGTTCGGCAAATTCCCGGCCAGCGCCCGGAAAATACCCGCGTTCCCGGACAATCAGACACGTCTCGCCGCGAGTTTACTTTTAATAACCTCTGTAGTGACTAGAGTTAATGTTGTAGGTCGTGATTTTTGTCGAAGCTGGCACGGGTGCCGTGTATGAAACCCGGTTAGGGCATCGCTTTGTATGGTTATTACAAAGCATTTCAGCAGTCACGGCAATTTTATAAGTCTTGAAGTATCTATTTATTGTCGCTTAGTAACCTCAACTGAAGCCACAATTGAGTTTACCGTGGAAGTAGGTCGATTTGTATGAGATTGTCACATGATAGCTTTTTAAGAATCTAAATAAAAGGAAAATAAAATTATATGTATGCATCGCTATTTACATCTATAACATGTGGCCAAACCTTTGTTTTCAGTGAAAATACCCAGATTACTTCATTAAATAGCTTTAACTATCGGAAACAGTCTTTCATATCAACAAAGAAGGATAATTATAATGAATGGCTATTCACTCCACACTTGTCCCGCTAGCCATACATCGCCGACTCAGCGGTGCGGCAGCGGCGTTCGGCAAATTCCCGGCCAGCGCCCGGAAAATACCCGCGTTCCCGGACAATCAGACACGTCTCGCTGCGAGTTTACTTTTAATAACCTCTGTAGTGACTAGAGTTAATGTTGTATGTCGTGATTTCTGCGAAGCTGGCACGGGTGCCGGGTACGAAACCCGGTTAGGGCTTCGCTTTGTATGATTATTACAAAGCATTTCAGCAGTCATGGCAGTTTTATAAGTCTTGAAGTATCTATTTAATGTCGCTTAGTAACCTCAACTAAAGCCTCAATTGAGCTTCCCGTGGGAGTAGGTCGATTTGTAAGAGATTGTCACATGATAGCATTTTAAGAATCTAAATAAAAGGAAAATAAAATTATATGTATGCATCGCTATTTACATCTATAACATGTGGCCAAACCTTTGTTTTCAGTGAAAATACCCAGATTACTTCATTAAATAGCGTTATCTGAAACATTATTTCGTATCAACAAAGGAAGATAAAATAAATGCATCGCTATTCACTCGTCACTTCTCCCGCTAGCCATACATCGCCGACTCAGCGGTGCGGCAGCGGCGTTCGGCAAATTCCCGGCCAGCGCCCGGAAAATACCCGCGTTCCCGGACAATCAGACACGTCTCGCCGCGAGTTTACTTTTAATAACCTCTGTAGTGACTGGAGTTAATGTTGTAGGTCGTGATTTCCGCGAAGCTGGCACGGATGCCGGGTTGGAAACCCGGTTAGGGCATCGCTTTGTATGGTTAATTACAAAGCATTTCAGCAGTCATGGCAGTTTTATAAGTCTTGAAGTATCTATTTATTGTCGCTTAGTAACCTCAGCTAAAGCCTCAATAGAGTTTCCCGTGGAAGTAGGTCGATTTGTATGAGATTGTCACATGATAGCTTTTAAAGAATCTATATAAAAGGAAAATAAAATTATATGTATGCATCGCTATTTACATCTATAACATGTGGGCAAACCTTTTTTTTTAGTGAAAATACTCAGGTTACTTCATTAAATAGCGTTATCTGAAACATTATTTCGTGTCAACAAAGGAGGATAAAATAAATGCATCGCTATTCACTCGTCACTTGTCCCGCTAGCCATACATCGCCGACTCAGCGGTGCGGCAGCGGCGTTCGGCAAATTCCCGGCCAGCGCCCGGAAAATACCCGCGTTCCCGGACAATCAGACACGTCTCGTCGCGAGTTTACTTTTAATAACCTCTGTAGTGACTAGAGAATTTTAGATAGTGATTTCATATGGTATAATGTTAAGTACAATGACCTCATTGACTACCTCGTATATTATAATTGCAGGGTGATTTTTTATTCACCGGCCAAATTTTAGAGGGTTAATTGGGCATTTCTCCGAGTGTTTCAACCACTGTGACTTCGGTGGCAGCCTTATCACACGAATCCCGTGAGATATGCATGCATTTTTGGATATATTAAATAATAAATAAATAAATACTTTGGGACATCTTACACAAATCAACCTAGTCCCACGTTAAGCTCAATTAAGGCTTGTGATGTGGGTACCAGGCGACGATATATACAGGGTGGTCCAAACCTTGACGTCAAAATTTTTTTTTTAGATTCCTCACGTCACGAGCTATCAGAATATACCCTATGTATGTTAGCCGATTTTTTGTAGTTTTCGAGTTATGAATTTTTGAAAAAATTTTTTTGAGAAATTCTGTAATAAAGAAATTTATTAATAATAAAAATACTATTGGGGTTTTTTAACTAGTTTCTGTTTGTAAAAGTATTACTACAAATAAAGCATTTACTGACAAAAAAATTAGCATCCTCACTTTGATACATGTTATTAACATACCAAATTCAAAATTTTACGCTAAAACGCATCAAAATAGCATTAATGTACGTAAATAAAACAATAAAACATATCCCAAGGAATTTTCGTATTCTAAAGACCGCCCTAGACCCTGAGCCTTCGTAAAAGTAGCTCATGACGTGAGGAATCTAAAAAAAATGTTTTGACGTCAAGGTTTGGACCACACCCTGTATAATAGATAGATACATACAGATACTTAAAATACATAGACAGCCATGATCAAGGAACAAATATTTGTGATAAATAAATACACAAATAATGCCCTTCGCCGGGATTCGAACCCGGAACCTCCAGCTTAGTAGGCAGGGTCACTACCTACTAGGCTACGTAGGCTGACATAATATTGATAGACGTAGTACACAACTACCAAGATATCCAACATAAATATATTATGTAGGTACATATATGAGATACCCACGGAAATCAAGTAGGTACCTAATAATGTTGCCATGCCACCGAAGTCACGGCGGTTGAAACGCTCGAAGAAATGATGAATTTATACTATGGCACGATTCGAGAATATAAGTTCTGATGTTTCATACATTTCCACATACTAATATTTCAGGGTTTCAATAGAACATCTTATTTATTTTTCTCAACTCGGATGTCGGTGCCATAGTAAAAGTTCATCAATATGACCTGAGAATTAACCCTTAAAGTTTATCTGGTGTATAAAAAATCATCTCGTATAACATGGATAATATTAAACATCATAAAATGATAATATTACACTGAACGTTTTTTTAATTAAGGACAGTTAAGTAATTTCTCTAAGAAACTAATGACTTAAATCTTACTGTTATTGAGATATTAAAGTTATTAATAAAATAAGTAATGACTGAACAAGTGTATTGCAGCCTTACATCCAAACGTTGACACGTACCGTCAGCGGAGATTAACTTTTATGTTATTTTTAAGGTTCTCTCACCTCACACGGCTCACACTTACTATTTTCATTATGTATGAAAAGGACAAAATAAGAAAATACTTATAAATAGCAGTTTGAGTGGAATCGTCATTACTCTAGTTGAATTTGCATGTGGGAAATTAGTTTCTAGGTTTAAATTAAATTATTTTCAGCCATAACTACTAATTCAAAGCTGTCAATGTATAATGTATATCATATTATTATACAAAACTCTAGAGTTTGACTATAGATGCAACCTCTACGGCAGTAAAGAGGAGATCTATAAAACTTTAAAATTTTCACCTTCATCACTGGAACTTCGGACTAACGGAGTAAAAGTTGGCAGGTCCTTATTTAAAGTAGGCCAGTATTTAATATCATATTTTACTCTGCAAAATTCACGACATTCTAAATTTGTTCCCCAAACTTTGTTAGTACTTTATTAATGCATGACAGATTCAAACTGAATCGGACGATTAAATTGAAATGACAAACGAGAGGACAGTTAGAATTAAATATTGAAATACTTAGCCTACTTTAGATACCTATGTAAGGGTGCCATTTATTTCTTTTAAATTAAGCGCTTAAGCCCTGGTTTTTCTGGCCAGCGACCGGCGACCGACGCGTATCCGCCGCCGACGACGTTCGAATGTTTTGTTCGCGAATGTTTGAGGGTGGTTTCTCTGACACGTCGTCGGTTACCTTACCTGCTGCCGGCGACGTTTCAGAGAAACCACCCTTAAACATTCGAACGTCGTCGGCGGCGGACACGCGTCGGTCGCCGGCCGCCGGCCAGAAAAACCAGGGCCTTAAACTTACGTGTATTTAGACACTACGCGAGACATGTTTCGGAGATCCTAGGTCTTCATTATCCAGCACTGAGCCCGCGTCCACGCTCCGCGAGCCCGCGTTCAATAATTGGTATACCTATACATAATAATTATTTTTAAATACGAAATCTACTAAAAAATGCCCTCGTCGAGATTAAAACCCAAGACGTCCACGTTTCACGACGTTAGCACTTTCCGCGAGGTTAGGTACTAACTATTATCAAGGTAAAAGATGTAGATGCATGTAAAACGCAAAATATATGTAAACCATAAAATAATAGTATATGTGGCAACCACGTGGCAACCCTATTATACTATTACTATAAGGTCGTGTATTTTTATAATATTTTGCGCGCATTTACATTTTTACCTTGACTGTACCAACTAGGCTATCGAGTTCGTTCTCTAGTTATCTCTATCTTCCACAATGGTAAAACAGTGTTCGGCCATTATAAATGCTTTGCGTGTTTCAAATACTGGAACATACAACAATACCTAATATTGTAATTTAAACATAATTTGAACCTAGCACCATTCTCAGTCTGAAGTCACTAGTGATGGGTCTTAATTGATGAGAAATATTGCTCGAAAAGGTAAAATTGCCAGGGTGCTTAGACAAGTTGCCAATCGCTAACGCTTAATCGTCAATCGTAAGCGAAAGGAAGCTAACTGTCTTTGTCACACTAATATGTAAAAGTGACAGAGAGAGAAAACTACGATACGCTACTAAGCGTTAACGATTGGCAACTTGGCTAAGCATCCTGTAGCCGCAATAGCTCACATTGGCAGATATTTTAAGCTAAGTTCACATTTGTCTGTCGTGTCGTGTTATGATGCTCTCTGTCGTGATGGCTACCGTTCACATTTATATGACGTGCTATGACGCATTCTGACGCAATTTTATATCAGTTCGTTCTCAGCACTCGGATAGCTCACACGTTCGCAATGTTCTTTCAAGAATCATCCTATTCAGATTCCGATTTTGAAGATGAATTGCATTTATTGGTGCCGGCTACGCTTCTTAGAAAAGAAAGAAAGAGAAGGAGGTACTGGATTCATCCAGTAAATAGAAAGAGAGAAACTAAAGGCGAGTTTCATTATTATTATACAGGGTGTTTTTTTTTCGACCGTTCAAATTCTACGTAGTGAATGTGTAGGTCATACTCACCAACTTTTACTATGGGGACAACGTCGAAATCTCGAAAAAAAAATCAGCTGTTACATACAAATTGGCGGCATTACGCCGGCCGAAATGTATGAAACAGCTGATTTTTTTTTCGCGATTTCGACTTTGTCCCCATAGTAAAAGTTGGTCAGTATGACCTACACATTCACTACGTAGAATTTGAACGGTCGAAAAAAAAACACCCTGTATGTGACAAAATTTCATAAGCCTATTGGTACAAAAAAAAACTTGATATATGTTTAAGGTAGGGTTTTTATTAAAAAAAATATGAATTATTTTCCTCAGAAACTTGTGCATAAGCATCACGACACGACACTGGCGCGTTCACACTGCTGTGCCGTGTCGCTTCCCCGCCCCCCGTACCTCACCCGGTCTGACGCGGACCGGGATCGCTCGTGACGCGACACAACACACGCCGTCACAACACAGCGCATCAGATAAATGTGAATGCAACGATATTAAATACTTGAAACCGATACCGTTCTGATGCGTCACAACACAACACAACAGACAAATATAAACGCGGCTTTACGCTTTTTACTCATGTTTCTAAAGCCGATGTTTGCTCGCCCATATTTCCCTCCGTATATACCTACCTTAGGTACTTTTTCAAGAGCCAATCGTCGTCACTGGGTGAGGAGAGACTATCATCGATAAAAAAAATGTGAGTAAACCTTGTGAAATATAATTTGTGTATGTATGAGTGTAACAAGAGTTTTGTATTTAATATCGTTTTCAACCAATTAGAAATAACCCTTTTAGACTTCAGAATAAATAGGGGAGCCTGCAACATAACCACCTGCACTCATAATATGAAGATTCAGAACAAAAAAAAAATTGTACATTATTTCTTTCGTATCTTAAGTCCTTATAAAATAAATGCCATCGGAAATTCTTTCACATATTGACTTAAACCCACAGCAACAGGATCCATAAGCCTCTAGTTGTGAAACTAAATAGATAACGAAATTAGGAATATATGTCAGTAAATATTATAATACAAAAATAAATATATTGTGTGTTCATACAAATAAATGCCCCACATTGTTCAACCAGGAACCAAAAACCGTATCATGAGTGGGAAAGTATTGGTTACGTTACTTTTTACTTGAAACGTGCCAGGCCTTCGCGCTCGCTTTAATAAATAAGTGCCATAATGCTTTACGATCGAGTAACACCAAACATAACTGATATTTAAGAACGCATTGTACGGCTACAGAGGCTGACAGAGCAAAGAAAGGTAATATTACCGAGCAATATTCCCACAAAGAACATGCCCATCTCTACTGCGGACCGATCGCATTGTTCGACGCGTGAGTTTCGCATTCAGCCGAACTTTAGGAACTGGATTATTCCGAATGCATGGCTAACCGACCCAATATGATGTAATGCATTGCATTGTTCCAATGCTCCAGGCATGCAGTCCTAGCAATCCTATAACATACGTGTTAAGACGAATTAGTCTCGTAAGGTCGTAAGTAAGATAACCTGTGCCTGGTATACACGAGGTTAGTTTTTCGAGCAAGCAATAAATAAATAAATAAATATAAATATCTTGGAACATCTTACACAAATCGACCTAGCCCCACGGTAAGCTCAATTAAGGCTTGTGATGTGGTTACCAGGCGACGATATATATAATAGATAGATACATATAGACATTGATTTAGAATATATAAGTGGATCCCCAAACAGCTCAAAAAAATGGCCCCAAAAAATAGGCTGCAGAAGTGAATATTGCGGTCCTTTTGCTCCGCTATTCAGTTCTGACAGTTGACATTTGGTCACCTTACGGTATAGCATCATTATTCGTTAAACATAATAAAATATTTTAAAAATAAAAATTAAACCGCCTTCAAAAATACGAAAAATACTAAAAAGTGCAAAATAATTTTGGTTCATACCGCTTAGGATTTCCTACCCAAACCTTTAAACCTTTTACCCTATTAATTGAATTAAAATATGATTCCTAGGTACCCCACTGATCTCTTTGAAGTCGGTGCCTAGACAAATACGTCCACAGGTTACATCACACTCATATTTTAGGGTTAGTTATTATTTTAGGGTTAAGAAATACCCTTCAAAATATTATAAATTAAATCAAAATATTATTAATATTATGAAGTGTATACGTAATATTATTTAGTTGTTGTTGTTCTGTGTCTTGGCACCGACTTCAATGAGTTCAGTGGGGTACCTAGGAATCATATTTTAATTCAATTAATAGGGTAAAAGGTTTTAAAGGTTTGGGTAGGAAATCCTAAGCGGTATGAACCAAAATTATTTTGCACTTTTTAGTATTTTTCGTATTTTTGAAGGCGGTTTAATTTTTATTTTTAAAATATTTTATTTTTTGCTTTTTAGTATACTATAAATATAAAATAGGTTCAGTAATAGTACATTGTGCATCTAGGGAGGTAAGTACGGTATTACCAACGAGAGTGTTAGAAAGCGGGGAGCGTAGGCGGGGGACTTTTAATGACTCGAGTTAGTATTCCGCTTAGTGAGAATTATCCTCCAACTCCTAATCTTTAAGGAGTTGTACCTTCCATCATCAGCTCACCAACATGAGCCTATGACCACCTAAAGGCAAATACTGGAATGGCTTCCAAAAAACACTAAACATGTTATATTTAAAGAACTATTGCCCAACTCCTAATCTCCAAGGAGTTGTACCTTCCATCATCAGCTCACCGACTTAAGACGTTCATTACTAGACGCAAATACTTGATTGGCTTTCGAAAATAAATGAAAAATGTCATGTGCGCCTACAACATTTGAAGAGTTCCCTCGATTTCTCCAGGATCCCATCATCAGATCTGGACCCGACGACAATGGGACCAACTAGAAGGTATACCCTTTCAAACAAAAAAAGAATTTTCCAAATCGGTCCACGCGTCTTCGAGTATTCGGGGAACATACATAAAACAAAAAAAGATATCGTCGAATTGTAAATCTCCTCCTTTTTGAAGTCGGTTAAAAAGTTTCTACTATTTTGCGGTGTTGTTCGCAAATTTGACACTCAAACTCAAACTCAAACTCAAACTCAAACTTATTTATTTGCCAGAATGCACGTACATAATAAAGGTCTTAAATCTAAAAAGTCTCAGTACATTCGGCCAGAATCGGCATGCAAATCAAGAAAAACGGAAGTATTATTTACAATGTCAAAGAAAAATATTTACAATATGTACAGTTTGGTAATTAACAAAATTCTACATGTTTAAGCCTGCGCACAAAAGGAATATTAGTGGTTATGGTCGGAAATGTCACAAAATATAATTATAAACCAGCCACCTACAATAATTTCAAATAAAAAAAAAATATTATTATTATTATGTATGTCAATCAAAGAAATATGTCAATGAGTACAACAATATCCAAAACAGTAAGTACAAGATATGTCAAATTATGCTAGTTATGGCTTGAAATTAAGATATTCAGTTACTGAGTAAAAACAGTGCTCATTTAAAAATTCAATTAACATTTTTTTAAAGATTATATTGTCATTTGTTACCCTAATTGATTTCGGCAACGCATTAAAGATCCTAGGAGCCATTGCGAAAATACTCTTTTGAAAAAGAGCGGATTTACCAGGGACCGGGTACAGTTTATCGCAGTGACGTGCCCTTGTGACATGTTTAAAAAGATTTGGCTTCTTTTTAACAAAAACTGCAGTCTCAAGTATGTACAAAGCAGGCACGGTGAAAAGTTTCAGTTTTTTGAAAGAGGGTCTACAGCTTTTTGTGCGTTTTAATAAGCAAATGGCTCTTATGCACCGTTTTTGAGCTCTTAGAACTTTTGTGATATGGCTAGAGTTTCCCCAAAAGATGATGCCGTATCTAAGAGCAGAAGAAACGTAGCCATGATAAGCAGACATAACTGCTGTGTGATTTGCCTCTTTGTTTAACATGAACAGGTTATATGCATAGTTTTTAAGTTTATTACAAAGGTTGTCGGTGTGAGTTATCCAATTCATTTTGTCGTCAATGTATAGTCCTAGAAATTTTGTGTCATGTGTGTAATTAATATTAGTACCTTTGAATTCTAAAGCAGCACTATTAGCATTTTTCCTTTGGCTAAAGCTCATAATTGTTGTTTTGTGTAAGTTAATCTTTAAGTTGTTTTTTTCTAACCAGAGCACTATTGATTCTAGGCTACCAAATATTTCGGTTTTATTTGTAAGTGAAATAGTGCAATCATCTGCATACAGAACAATTGGATTCATGACAGCTCCTGGCAAGTCATTTATATATGTGAGGAAAAGGAGAGGGCCTAAGATGCTACCCTGAGGCACTCCATATTTAACTGATCTTTCATCAGAAGAGTACTCTATTTCAGTATAAGATTGTGGAGATATTCGTGTTATATTTGTGTATTGGGTTCGACCGGTAAGGTACGATTTTATCAGATCGTGTACATTGCCTCTTATACCATATAAATATAATTTGTCCAGTAATATTTTATGGTCTACATAATCAAACGCTTTGGTCATATCTATGTAGATTGCAAAGACGGGTAGACTAGTATCCATTTTAGTGTATATATTTTTCAAGAAGTCATAAATAGCCATGTCAATTGATAATGTTTTTCTGAAACCTTTTTGCTCCTTACAAAAAATACTGTTAAGTTCTAGATAATTATATAGTCGTTCATAAATTGCCTTTTCAAAGATCTTGGAGAATATTGTCAACAACGCTATAGGTCTGTACGAGTTCATATCAAATTTATCGCCCTTTTTGAATAGCGGTTTAATTACTGTTACTTTTAGCTTATCAGGAAAATATCCTTCTTCTATGCATTTATTGATTATAAGACTTAGTACTGGGGAAATGATGTGTGATACTGATTTAATTACCTTAGTATTAATTGAATCGTAGCCGGTGCTTGTTGTGTTTTTAAGTCCATTTATTATGTTTGCAATTTCGTTACTATTTGTAGGTGTCATAAATAGGGAATTGTATTTATTATAGTCACGTGATAAGCTTGTATTTACGGTTTTATTACTGTTTTCTTTAACCTGGTTTACAAAAAAGTCATTAAATTTTTCCGCTATTATCTTTGCATCATATACTTTTTGCCCATCTGCTGCAATGGCTGCAATATTTTCCTTCGGAAATCTGTTTTTTGAATTATTTATAACTTTCCAAGTTGCCTTAGATTTATTTTTTGCATTTAAAATTTCATAACTGTTTTGGCTCTTTTTCGTTTGTTGAATGATTAATTTTAACTTTTTGGTATAATTATTGTACTTGATTTTATCCTGTGGTTTTTTGGTTGATCTATATGTCCACAGCATTTTTCTCTTGTTTTTACAACAGAGTTTTATTCCTCGTGACAACCATTTAGGTTTCTTTGTCGTATAACATTTAACTCGTAAACTAGGGAAACACAGATCATATAAGAGTTTAAAAATGTCAAAGAAGTTATTAAAAGATTCTTTTGCAGTAGGCGCAGATTTGATTTCGTCAAAATTAAGTTTTCTAAGGTGTGAAGTGAATTTATATATATTTTCATGACAATAGTCTCGTCTATACACGTACCAATATTTTAATTTGCAATATTTCTTGACTGGGCACTTTAGGACTTGTGCATTGTGATCAGATAAAGCAAACTCATTTAGATCTACTGAACTTCCGCGAATATTGTGTATAATATTATCTAAACAGGTACCACTACTTAGGCGTGTTGGTTTATTTACTGATAACCTCATATTGTAACTTCCTAGTATGCTTTTGAATTCTGTACTGTGGTTTGTCGTTTCAATAGTGTTAATATTGAAGTCTCCGCATAACACTAACTTCTTTTTTTTAACGTAACAATGCAATTTGAGAATATTATCAATGTAATTAAAAAATATGTCAAAATGTCGCTTAGTTTTACTAGGCGGCCTATAAATACAGTAAACAATAATATCAAAATCAGTCAGTTCAACAGCGCAACACTCAAATATGCATGGGATGCAGCACTCCAAGGCTGTGTCTATAATTTTATACTTGATATTATTCCTGACAAAAATGCAGGCACCTCCATGTCGAACGGCCCTAGAGAAGCTGGAAGCAAGTTTGAAATTTACAATGTTAAGCATATCAATATCACTATTAATCATATTGTGCTCAGAGATACATAGTACATCAATTGGTCTATTATTAGATGACAGTTCATCTAGTGCCAAAGTCAAAAGGTCAGATTTACTGAGGAGTCCGTCAATATTCTGATGCATAATGTTAATATGGTTAGTCACGAAAAAAATTGTCTTCAGTTATGTTACCATTTAACTTATTAGTGTCGCCATTTAAATTATGTATGTTGTCATTTGTATCATTTCGCTCACAGGTTGATATAATATTTGGTTTATTGTCAAAAGTATTATTGTCAAAAGTTTTTTGGTATATCTTATAAATTAAATAATTGTTATCAATATCATACAAGAGATTAGCTAAATCACTAATGACAATTTCCATGCCTTTATTGCTTAAGATCCCTAGTCGTCCTACAAACATGTTGTTATAATAATCGAGATTTCTATTGGAGTCTAATAGCCAGGCGTATTTATGTGTGTTCACATCTAAGTGTAGCATGTTGTTAAAAACTTCTATCCTGGTATTAAGACACTTATTGCTCACTTCACAAAGTTTTTTATTCTTTGAGTTTTTTTTATTATAGTTTATTGTAAGTGAGCGTTATTAGCTTCAACTGAAACATGATAGAAATGACTTTTAGTGCCACTTTTCTTGGTTTTTTTGTTTGGCTCTGTGCGTCCACTTATTATTTAATGTCATTGCATATAGATAAATATATAAATAAATATCTTACTCATCTTACACAAATCAACCTAGTCCCACGGTAAGCTCAATTAAGGCTTGTGATGTGGGTACCTGGCGACGATATATATAATAGATAGATAGATACATATATATACTTAAATACATAGACAGCCATGACCAAGGAACAAATATTTGTGATACATAAATACACAAAGAATGCCCTCGCCGGGAT
>JALPQI010020199.1:0-21179 GCA_025490895.1 Thaumatotibia leucotreta
ATAGGTACCTATTAATCTATTACGTACCTACTATTTTTTAAGTTTAAATCAATAATTATTCTGAATCTTATCGATGTAATGTTACTTACATAGATACCTATAGGCTAAGCGATATGAAGTGTTATCAAGTAGATTTTTTTAGTCTGGTGTCAAAGTAATAGCAGCTTATTATCGGAAATATGTTTTGGACATGGCATTGAAGTCTTAGGCACGCAAACATTTGGGTTGTAGACCGCAAACATAAGAACGGAACTGAGCTTCGGCTTATAAAGCTCGTAAGAACCAAAAATGGCTGAAAACCGAATTTCTCGTCTCATTTCTCCAGTACAGTGAGTTTCGGACTTTTTATCTGATACCTACTATATCAGTCTAATTTTAAGAGAAAGGTGAGAGCAATTAAACATGTTAGTATAGATAGTTAGTAAAAATGCAATGAAGAAAGCGATCGTATTTCAGTGGCACATACCACTACCCAGTGGTCACAAACGTGCTGCGAGCAAATATTTTTTTACCATTTGAAAAGGTAGTATATTGGCGAAAAGTAAATTTAATCACGAAATTTAATATTATTCCTCTTGTTTATTCTTACTTATAGTAATAAATTGTTGCAACTAAAAAAACGCAAACCTTTGAAATTGATAACTTTTCATATCGTTCACACTGTACATATAATTAAGTCAATGTTTATGTTCCATTCCCTCATTATTATTGGAGACATCATTCTTGTTCCATTTTTCCGCAGTCAGGAATCAAGTTCTTTAATGTCGACTGAAACGCAAATCAGGTCAGAAATGCATAATTCATACGCAAAAACGATAGTGAAAAAATATCTAGAGGCCATTTCTATTTACCGTTACACCTAAAATTTCTGTTCGTTTAAAGTAGGTAGAGTTTTAAAAAGCATAGTATTTTATATGACTTCTGTATTTGATGTTTTGAGGTTTTCAGCACGGACACTGGAATTATTTTAATTAATTTCGTTTTTCAAAAATTTATAAGACCTTTAGAAAAAAGTCCCCAATTTTTATGTTCGGTTATATTTCTAGTACGAAGCTCAGAGAGTGTAACAAAATGAAATACCTATATTGAATACTTTTTTCGCGAAAAATTATCGAAAAAGTAAATATTGGAATTTTTCTATTCTGTACAGTTCGAGAAATATAAATTGAATGTTTATTTTTACTATAATGTAGGTAGAAAGTTACCAATTTATATTTCACGAACTATTATAATGAAAGTCAGTGTTTCAACCGTAATAGCAACGCTATCGAACGAAATGCTCGTTCGGAGTTATAAACTAACGAAAGGAAGTCAAATAAGTGAAAACGAGAAGTAGAACGAGTGTACGGCGGCTGCAGGGATCTCTTCCACTATTTATGACGTCATTTGAATACGTCACACGTCTGGACCGCAACTCTCTGGAACGCGTAACCGTGTATTTGCATAACGACGTTTTGAGGTTAGTGTCCTAGGTGATATTTTTCTGCGGAAATTGAAATCAAACGAATACCTACCTTACTACTTATGTTCTCCTTTATTTACGTGTATTTTTTACAGTATCCATATCAATTTTGCTTCTTTTGTTATGTGAATGACTATCGAATAAGTATCGAAAAAATCCGCTCATAAATATGTTACGTTCTTATTACACTGAATTAGGCTCCGGCCACGACATTGGTCTAATGCGACCGGCTTAGCGGAAAACCATACGTGCTCTCGAACCCATAATATCGGCTTCACTTCACTTTATCAGCCTATGATAGTCCACTGCTGGACGTAGGCCTCTCCTATTAACTATGAGTATTAGGAGGTAAATGCCCATAATCGCCACGCTGGGCAAGCGGATTGGTGATCGCAGTAATGTGTCCACTATGATGACGCTGCTGCCCATCATCCTATTTTATCAAATAATGGTCAGTGACACTTCAATCCCTTAGTCGACTCTTACGACACCCGCAGGAGGAGTTGGGGTGGTGACAAATGTATTCTTACTGCCGTCACCACACGGTCACCAACCCGTATCGGCATCCCGCTCTAACTCATGGATTCGCTCGCCGCTGGTCGCCTTAGACCAATGTCGTGGCCAGGACATTAGAGTGCACTGCGACATATTTTGACCAGTTTTTTGTACACCTTTTTTTGTCTTTGACTGTACCTACGTAATACATGCAAAAATGTTGATTGTGACTTATTACTTGATAGTAGGTATACAGAATTCTAGAGGATAGTTCCTTATAGTATCGTATTGTGTTTAGGAATAGATACGTAGGATGCCCTGAAAATTTCGGGAATTTAATACTTAGGAACGTATATTTGACATGTGTTATACCTCTTTCTTACAAGCTGTAGTAAATCAAACACCGAGCTTAGATAGCAACTGATTTATTAAAATAACCACGGGTAGACTTCAGATTGTGAATCTACCTACAACATCTTTCCCTTAAAAATAACAAGTTTCTATATATTAAAAAAGTACCTATAAACTAAACAAAAGTAAGTTGCGATTAACATCATTACCTATACTGTCCCCTTTTATAAAAAAAAATTGCATAGTAGGTAATTATTGTTACCTACAATAATTACCTACTTATTATATTACTGTAGGTACAGCAGGATAGGTAACTGATATCTGCGTTTACTTAAAATTAAACATAATTAGGCGTATCATTATTGGTTTTCCAAACTATTAATGTCAATACCCATTTTACGAGCTCTGTTGCGAGTAAGAGTGGGTTCGTTCGGTTTTGTAACTTGGTTAGTATCGCCTGGTACAGGGTTCGGTACCTGCGCCTGTTTGTCGGGCAACAAAAGTGCCGCAGGCGAACGCTTTACATCAGGCGGAATCGAACCTTGTACCGGCAACGGCGGCGTCCACTGACCAGGTGCCACCGCTGGCTCGCACTTAATCAAATGTCGGCGGTTTCGACGGTATTCCATGCCCCTTCGATTTTTAATAATATATGACCTGGGAGTATTACAGGTTCTTACAATTTTCCCTCTCATTTTATTAGTTACACTGGTACGATCCATTATAATAACGTCATCGCCGACATTTAGTTTAGAAAGATTTCTACAACGTTTATCATAGTCTGTTTTAATTTTATTCTGCTGTTTCAATAGCTCCTTATGTTGCTGTTTATTTAGATTAACCGGCTCCAACAGACTATGATGAACGGGTAACCTGCAATTTAACCTTCGACCCATTAACAATTGCGCAGGTGAACCGATATTTCCGCGCGGTGTATTTCTGTAACTTAACAAATCTAAATAAAAATCAGTACCACTATTCACTGATTTTGTTAAAATCTTTTTTATGGCCTGGACAGCCCTCTCACTCTTTCCATTAGACTGGGGGTAGTGGGGAGACGAAGTTACATGATCGAATCCCCACTCAGCTTTAAACCGGTTAAAATCGCGACTTGTAAATGTAGTAGCGTTATCAGTAATTACTGTTTGCGGTATACCATACCTAGCAAAGTTTTCTTTCATAACATTAATCACTGATAACGATGTCATGTTTTTCAACTGAGCCACCTCTATAAACCCCGAAAAATAGTCGACCATTATTAAAAAATATTGTTTTCTGTACTCGAATATATCCATTCCTATTTTACACCATGGAAGTTCGGGAATAGGTATTGGCAACATCGGTTCCCTCGCTGGAGCATTCTGACACTCCTGGCAGGCCTCACAGCGCCGCACATAGTGCTCGATGTCGCGCGTGATGCCCGGCCAGAATAACACTTCTCGCGCGCGGCCCTTGCAGCGGTCGATGCCCTGATGACCATCATGAATTACTTCCAACATTTGTTGTCGTAATGTGGCGGGGATAACAACAAGTCGGTTTTTAAATATTACATCTGCTATAATTTGCAACTCGTCTTTATATGACCAATAACATCTTAATTTATCTATGACGTCCCGCTTGTACCGCGGCCAACCATTAATTATATACCATTTTAGCTGACATAATAAATCATCTTTTTTAGTTTCATCTCTTACTAATTTCAGTTTACTTTGCGACATCTGTATATTATGCAATAATTGATTAATTTCGTACACGACACCTTTATTTACCGAGTCATCATATAAATCTGGAAGGGGCGCGCGCGATAAGGTATCAGGTATGTACATATATTTACCGGGTTTGTAACAAACCTTCAAATCGTAACTTTGCAAACGTAACAACATTCTTTGTAAGCGTACTGGGATAGTGTCTAGTGACTTTTTGAAAATACTCTCTAACGGCTTATGGTCAGTTTCCACGAGGACATTTTTTTGACCATAAATGTACTGATGGTACTTCTCGCACGCGAATAAAATTGCGAGCATCTCTTTCTCAATTTGCGCATACCTAGTCTGTGTGTCGGTGAGCGTGCGCGAGGCGTACTCCACCACGCGGCCGCCCTGCAGCAGCGCGGCGCCCAGCGCCACGGCGCTGGCGTCCACCGACACCACGACGGGCTGCGTCGCGTCGAACAGCGTCAGCACCGGCGCGTTGCATACTAACTTCTTTAATTTCGCTAACGCGGCCTCATGCATGGAGTCCCAGCACCATACGGATTCCTTCTTAAGAAGTCTGGTAAGTGGGAATGTATGTTCCGAATAGTTAGGAATAAATTTGGATAGAAAATTAATTGCACCCAAAAATCGCTCTAGCGATTTTTTATCTTTAGGGGAAGGCATGTCTTTTATGGCCCTAATTTTTTCCGGATCAGGTTTCATGCCATTTTTATTAAAAACATGCCCCAGATACGTTACTTCCTCGACACACATCCTACACTTATTTTTATTAAATTTCAAATTAATTTCTCTTGCCCTTTTTAATAATTTATTTAACCGTTCGTCGTGTTCTATTTTTGTGCGCCCCCAACAAATGATATCATCGATAAATGA
Organism: Thaumatotibia leucotreta; assembly: GCA_025490895.1. NCBI lineage: Eukaryota > Metazoa > Arthropoda > Insecta > Lepidoptera > Tortricidae > Thaumatotibia > Thaumatotibia leucotreta. The sequence goes on from JALPQI010020199.1 coordinate 4,897, forward strand.
ATCCACTCCGTCTATATTTTCTAACAACTGCTTAATCTTAGCATGGAATACTTCCGATGCACAGCTTATACCATATGGTAACCGAAGATACTGATACCTACCAAATGGTGTACCGAACGTGCACAAGTCCGCGCTCTCGTCATCCAACTGTGTAGCCCAAAATCCGGAATTAGCATCTAATACGGAAAAATATCGAGCACCGTGAAGTTTCGCAGCTATTTCATTGATAGTCGGCAGTTGAAAGTGAGCGCGCTGCACGGCACAGTTGAGCGGGCGGGGGTCCAGGCAGATACGGAGGGATCCGTTTTTCTTAGTCGCGATAACTAACGCATTTACCCATCGTGTAGGATGACTAACTTTACGGATGACTCCTAATTGTTCCATTCTATCCAGTTCTTGCCGTAATTTGTCATGTAAACCAATCGGCACTTTTCGAGTCGCACTAATAACTGGCTGAACCGTTTCGTCTACCACTATGTGGTACTTACCCGGAAGACACCCTAACCCCTCAAATAAATCACTATATTCCGATAAATTAACAGAATGGACGCGCTTAATTAACCCTAACTCGGTACAACTGTCACGTCCCAGTATGCTTTCACAACAAATATCGGCTATCGCAAATTTTAATTTGTACATGCGGTTCTTATAATACCAATTCATAAATAAAATACCCTTAACAGGAATATTATTTTTGCTAAAAGACTCCAATTTCGTGTTTTTTCTATTCACTATCATCTTTGGATCATAACCTAGGTACAAATATCTCTCATAGGACATAACATTTATATCAGCACCGGAGTCGAGTTTAAAATGTTCATCTCCACACTCACCTCTTAGAGTCTCATACCAATCTTCCGACGACGTGTTTACCGAAGAAACGTTAGCAATCACGGGTATAAAAAACGATTCGCACTCATCACTCAACTCATCATCATCACACACCGCAATATCGTACATTTTTCTATTCACCGATTTATGCGCACACACACGAGCAAAATGTCCGTACCCGTGGCACATAAAGCACTGCACCCCATTAGCCGGACACTTGCCGGGCTCGCAGGCCTGGCCGCAGCCCGGACACGGCGCGCGGTGCGCCGCGACGCCGCCACCGCCGGACCGCGCGCCCCCGGCGCCGCGCCCCGGGCGCCAGCGCCCGCCGCCTCGGGCCCCGCGGCCGGCCCTGCCGCCGCGGAGCTGCACCGCGTCCACTTGTGAAGGTCCCGCACTAATCTTGAGCTCCTCTAACCTTCGGGATCCATCGCTCGATACCTCGTCCGCCTGGCAAATCTTGATGGCCTTATCTAGAGTCAGATCGTCCGTGCGAAGCAGTCGGTCCCTTACGATAGTGCTCTTTATGCCGCAGACGATTCGGTCGCGGATCAAATCCTGTTCTAATGAGGAAAATGCACAATTTTTTTTCAATAATCTAAGTGCGGTCACGTATTGGCTTATAGTTTCTCCGTCTTCCTGGCTGCGAGTAAAAAACTTATATCTCGCTAAAGTTATATTCGGTTTTAAACCAAAATATCCGTCGAACTTTTCTTGGAGGATTTTAATATCATCGCGATCACTTTCTTTATTGAACTCGAATGTTTGATACGCGTTGAACCCCTCGGGTCCAATTAAATTAATAAGCAAACTGGCCTGAGTCGCGGAATCTTCCTTAAATACTCCAGACGCCTTTAGAAATAAGTTGAATTGCATCTTCCAACGCTGCCACGCGTCAGCCCGGCTGACGGGGCTCCCGTCGGTGTTGAGCTCGGGAGGCGGTCTCGCATGTTCCATTTTTCACAATAACTTGTTTTTTGCACAATATTCTCACAATTATGCCCAAAATAGCCACCAATTCCCACTTTAATCACTTTATTTTGCACCGCTGCCACCATGTAGTAAATCAAACACCGAGCTTAGATAGAAACTGATTTATTAAAATAACCACGGGTAGACTTCAGATTGTGAATCTACCTACAACACAAGCATAGTCTCATTATTCGAAAACACTGGCCACTTAGAAAAAAAAAACAATGACCGATTTTCAATTGTTTTTTAAAGTCGTTGAGTCGCTGGTGAAAATGGAGCTGTCCCGCGAAAGTTTTAGAGCAATGATTTATTATGACTTTAAAAGTGGATTAACACAACAACAATGTGGAGACCGATTAACTATTGCTTTTAGTAGTGAAGCACCTTCAAAGACGACCATATACAGGTGGTATTCGGAATTCCAACATGGCCGTGTGTCTCTTGCGGATGACGTACGTGAGGGTCGACCGAAAACGGCCGTTACCGATCAAAACATCGATGTTGTTCGCCAACTGATAAAGGAAGATAGGCATGTTACATATCGGGAGATTCAGGAGACTTTAGGCATTGGAATGAGTCAGGTACAAGTTATTTTACAACAAGAGTTGGGCGTGCGGAAGTTATTTTCCCGGTGGATTCCTCACTTGTTATCTGACGACCAGAAAACGGTACGTGTCAATTGGTGCCGCAAAACTTTAAAAAGATTTAATGGAGGAAGCTCAAATGCCGTTTTTAGTATTGTGTCAGGTGACGAATCATGGATTTACGCATATGAGCCTGAATCGAAAAACCAATCTCGAGTTTGGGTTTACGAAGACGAACCGAAGCCGACAAAAGTTGTTCGTTCTCGCAGCACGATCAAAAAAATGGTAGCCACGTTTGTCTCCAAATCGGGTCACGTGGTGACTATCGCTCTTGAAGATCGAAGAACTGTCAATGCCGATTGGTATATAGGCGTTTGTTTACCGATTGTTTTTGCTGAACTGCGAAAAACTAACCCTAACCGCCGTATTATACTACACCATGATAATGCCAGCCCTCACACCGCTCAGAAAACAGACGACTATCTGAAGGGCGAAAACGTCGAATTACTGGACCATCCTCCGTACAGCCCCGACCTAAGTCCCAACGATTTTTTTACTTTCCCGAAAATAAAGAATCGGTTGCGTGGTCAGCGTTTTCAGACCGCGGAAGAAGCAGTCGACGCTTATAAAATGGCCATTTTGTCAACCCCCACTTCAGACTTCAATAACTGTTTTAAAAACTGAGAGACTTTCACTTTCAGAGAATGAAAAAGTGTATTAAACACAAGGAGAATACTTTGAAAAACAATAAAAGTACTTTTATTTCATTAAAATGCGTATTTTTTCCGATTCCCGAAACTTTCAGGGCAACCTACGTACCTAGGTACATTAGTTTACGAGTAGATGAATCGATAGAAACTTTCACGATTATCAGTATTATCACTCATATTTTGACCACGCCTGGCACGCCTGCCTGCCTGCGACCTCGGGTGTAACATCATGCCCGAAACGTCAGGTTGCACGATTAAGAACCGTTTGTCATTAAAATATCAAGTAAATAAAGCGTTATTTTTCCAGCAATAATTCAAATCTTTAGCCTGAATACGCAATGTTTTATGAACTGAAAGCTTAATGATTCTCTGAAAAATAGCCCCACGGGATCTGAAAATGCTACTGTACGCTACCTTGTTTACGGTTCCTATCAATGAATGGCTGGAACAACACCAAAGATTTAATGAATAGTGCTTCGTACGTCTGAAACAAAGACCTTTTGTGGTAAAACACGGCGAAACTCAAACGATTTTCGTTGGATATCTGAATCCACATTTCTCAGGGGTCAACAAAAATAAAAGCAATTTCGTTCTCTAGTGCGGCACGCTAAAATAAACAATGGGTGAAAAGACCCCTAAGCAATCATTACAGTAAAAAAACTTAGGGGTGAATGCGGATGGTACAAGATGAGCATCCCTTTATCCCCCTGTTGTTTGGCGCTGTATAAACATACATAGTCATCTTTCTAAACTGCGATGTAAGCGAAGGGGTTCCAATGTTTTGAAATGAAATTTTTCGGGAATTTATGTTTATATTACGAAAAATAATGCGTATCCTAATATACGCATAGGTCTGTAATTTTTAAGAGGTCTACTTCACGGTGTTTTCACTTAGTTGAAGTAGTGAATTTGATGTACTCATGACGTCATCGGATATGCTTCCGTAAATCAACGTTAGAGGGCGTTGATATCAATTTCGAGATCTTGTATTATCTGTACAGCCACTATTTTCTTTTCCGTTACGCGCAGTTAACAAAACGAAAGAAATGACAAAGTATTAGTTTTTTTTACTTGGCTCTCAAAATATTTTTGTTTCATACATAGAGAAATGTAATATTAATTTAGCTATACTTGTATTTTTACTTTTGTCCAATTTGAATTCTTTAGCTACAAATATTTTAGATGCATTTAAAAAATATATTGAATGAACGGAATGTTATTTGCAAGGTCGGCCATAATTAAATTTTCGCTTTGGTTGTCTTCGATGCTTGAACTGAAAGTGCATCGAAACGATATTATTTTGGTGATTTCATACAACGACTGTGCTTGTTCTGGACTCCTATAATTGTGCTTTTCCATGTATGTACTGTACATGGATTGGATTTTTGTAAAAATGGTGCGATGCGGTTAAATGTGTTGTTTGCCTAATTGTGGTGAAATGCGTGATCATTTTAATGTTACTCAAAACGCATATATATGCAAATTGGAAGCCATTCGCAAAAACCGTTTCAAGATGGAAATGTACCACGAGCTCCGAGCTCCGTTCGCCGACATTAGAAAACTGTGCAATGCGGCTACTGTTTTTTTAATTCAACTTCAATCAAACTGATAGCAAATAATATATGATACAGATGCTTAATAAGTTAGTACCTAAAAACTTTATGGATAAGGCTAGTGTAAAAATAAAACTTGAAAGTGACACATTTTTTTGTTTTATTGTTTCTCGATCCTAGTTCGGGCGAACAGAACTAGGTCACATAATGAGTGAACTTCTTCAGCTGATTCCAAATGAGAAATGCGTGGCAAGTTCACACTTGATGTGATCTGGTTTTGTTTGTCCATTATTTCAAAGGTTACCAATCTACAAAGCTATATATAGCTATATATAGCTATATATGTATATATATGAGAAAAGTTGCCGTGAATCATCAATAGATGGCGCTGCAAGCAAAAACCTTGACTGATAACTCTATACACTATTATTCAATATACTCTATGGTCTACTTCTAGCAGTAGGTACTGGCATTTGGCCGTGTGGTGACGGTAGTAAGAATACATATGTCACCACCCCAACTCCACCTTCGTGTGGCGTAAGAGTCGACTAAGGGATTGAAGTGTCACTGATCATTATTTGATAAAAGATTGAAGTTGAGCAGCAGCGTCATCATAGTGGACACATGACTGCGATCGCCAATTCGCTTGCCCAGCGTGGCCATTATGGTTATTTGCCTTCTAATGCGTCTATACGAATAGTTAATAGGAGAGGCCTATGTCCAGCAGTGGACTATCATTGGCTGATGATATTAATGATGATGACTTCTACTGGCTGATGATGTGAAGCGATAATGACTAAATAATTACTTCAAATATGCACATACAGGTGTAGTGAGAAATTACTTGCCTTCGGAAACGTTCGTAAACACATGCTGTTTCAGGCAGTGTCACCGAGTCTGACTGAAGTAGCATGACAGCTATTACTGTCAGTCTCAGTGAGATAGACTGAAACAGCATGACGTTGACGAACGTTTCCGAAGGCAAGTCATTTCTCACTACATCTGTACGTAATCATAGCCTTTAAAATTTTATGGACCTTCAATAATAATATAACACGTCGAAAGGTACCTACTCTTGTCGAAAATAATAAAACTCCAGGAAGCAAACCATAATGTTCGCCAATAAGCTGCGAAAATGAGGCCCTTAACATATAACAAGTAATAAATAATAGACCGGCAAGCTACTTTCATAAATAATATAACAGAAGTTACTGGCATGTTCGAGATTAATTACAAACTCAGGGGTCTGCTTAATAAAGTATTACATTATTATTGCATCACATTTCCCTTTTAAGTATCTGCTAAGTAACAATTGTACCTACTTTCTTCTGATACGTTTTTTTAACGAAAATTCGTGACACTGGCTTTAAAGATAGCTTTTTACGTCTCTGTATTTACGCGTGGAAATCTAGTACGGACTAGTAGTTAAATCAGGCATGTGATTCATTAGTGTAATTTGTTTTTTTAAGTTACTCGTGACCCCACAGTATCTTAAAAAGTAAGATTTTCGGAGTAGCAATGTATCTATAAACATTGTTACGTCAACACTTTTGAAAATACATGTCAACGAGCGCTTAACTTCATATTAGGTACATTGCGCGCCGAATAATTTTGTATATGTTGGTTGGTTTTGGATATGTTGTATGTGAAAGTTATCTAAAGGTACTTATTATGTCATAAAAGGGACAATTGCAAAAAAATTGGTACCTACATAGTTAAAGCCCTTAAGAAAAACAATATTTAAAATCACGAAATTTGTGTTAAGAAATTACCATCTTTGTATGGCTTTGGATTAAATCTCCGCCCCTATTAGATTTACACCTTGTGTACGTTATTATATACACCATCTCAGGTGGCTAATGATGGTCCAGTTTTATCTATTTATCGTGCTACGCGTCACTTTCGCACTTACATACTTGTTAGAACCTGACGCCAACAACGACAAACGATTTGTCTAATAAGCATGTTTACTTTGTTTACATTCTAAGAATAGTGAGCGCATCGCCAACAAACTGTTTCGCAGTTTGGCGAAAATATTGTTTAAGATATCATGTAAGTGTTCAATTGTTTTTCAATAAAAAAAAAAAGATTAAACACGACACCATCATAAGCCTACAGTTCAGCTACGTACGGTGAAACGACTTCATCTAAAACTTCTTATCAGAGATAAGCAACACTCCTGTTTATACGATGGCAGAGTTATGTACTTAATAAACGCAGTGACATGTGTCAATAAGCAGCACTTTGCAAACACATATCCGAAGCACTTCAAGTGATTATTCAAATGGGACTCCCCTCTGCAATTATGACATTTGATGTGCTCTTTGGCTAGGGAAGAACAGCAGTTGAATAAATTTAGTCAATTTGACACGGAGTGGGGCGCAACGAGGGCGCCCGATACTAGCGGAGGATTCCGCGCACCGCAAGGGTGCCGGCATTCTCGTAGATTTCTACGCTGGCCCAGATATGGCACGATAGGGGAATCTATAGTATCTGAACTTAAGTATCCTAATATGAAGAAAATAATAAAAATAATATGATTTACTATACGTGAACATGCCATGTGGTGACGGCAATAAGAATACATTTGTCACCACCTGTTCTTCAACATGTTACCAAGTTCATGACTCGTCTCCAATGCGACCGCCAGTAGACTCAATAATTGCTCCGTTTAACTTCCATCGCTGGTGTGACTCGCAGCCGTCAACTGCATACTAGCACTTAGCTAGCGAAGACGTGAAACCAAGCCATTAATGAGTCCGCTCCGCTCGCAGCGCAAGGCAGGCATAAGAGTGCGGCTCCACTGACGCGGAGCGGATCTGTGGGAGCTCGGCCAATGAGACCGCATGACACTGACAGTGTTTCAAATTTTGAATTTGAAGAATGTATAATATTTTCTTCGGTTACCACGAGGATTACACATGAAATAAAAATATGAAAACGGATAAACTCCGCAGACCACGAACTCTGTAAAGTGTTCGAAACGTCGGAATGAAGTTAAAATTAGTTAATATACGCGAGTTTATCCGTTTTCATAGTTTTATTTGAAGAATGTAATTTATTTATATATTTTTTTCAAAACTATAATTTATGTATATAGATTAAATCTAACTAATCTACTTAAGGCCATATTCTTTGACCTCCCAACGCTAGTTTTAAGCGTCATCCAGCCTCCGCTAATACCCGTGACAGTCGCCGTCAATGATGTGATACTGTAATACTCATAGTGAAAATATTTACAGTACTACAACTATGTGACTAGAGTGAATCGAAACGACATAGTGTAACATAATAATAATATAAGTGATTAATTTATAATCTGGCAAGCTCTAGCAAGCAAATAGACTTCACTTCACGTTGACGTCACATAGAGCATAAATTAATGATTCCAATTGATAAGTATTTTATCATAATTTATAATGAACATATTGCGAAAGTACAAATCAAATTATTTATTGACTAAATATTTTGATTTGTACTTTTAATTTTTCTCCAGTAGTCACACTACTTAATACTATATAAATTATAAATATTAGATGTCATATACCAAAGAAAAACGACCAAGATCACCTATGTCCGAGGTGGGGATCGAACCCACGTACTCAGCTTTCGCGGCTGATGCCTGTATCCCTCGGCCACTCGGTCTTAGGATCTTGGTCGTTTTTCTTTGGTATATGACATCTAATATTTATAATTAATAATTTATAATTTCAAAATCTTTAGTGAACTGATATTGAGATGTAGTTTGGAGCAAAATGAAAAGTCACGTGTTTGTATGAGAGCCAATACATTCCGAGTCTCATAATTCAATAAAATAATGCAAACAAAAGTGTTTTACACGTAAAACACTGAAAGATGCGAAAGGTTCAATCGAAACTCTGTAACAAAAATGCTGCATTTTTGTTTTTTCGTGTTATTTTCATCACGTTTCGACGACATCCTGATCCAAATTTGGTCATAATGCACCTCGAGAACACGACGTTACGACGTTTGTTATTGACCCACAAAAGACTTTAAAGACAATGTGAAGAATGATTTATAAAGTAGTTTTGGTTTGATTTGTTAGTTAAAGTAGAGGCATCGTAAGAAGTCGTTTTTGACAGCTCACAATAGTGTTGTGAAACGCTCGATTTTGCCGTCGTAAAATTTTCAGTCAAGTGCGAAAGGGCGTTAATTCTGGTACTTGCCATTAAAAAAAATTAATTAAAAAAGTGTTAGGTGATCCGAACTAAAAAAGTGTTTGGTAATCTTACTTAGAATCATTAGCAGGCAGCGAAACTTTGGTGCCGGTGACGTCATAATGACGTAAAGTCGCATTTAGGTAGGATGTTTTATAGGACGGATAGGACGTGACCTCTGTAAGCAAAATTCATAGCATCCACAACCTCTGTTAGCGAGAGATAGTAACTATATCCAATCAGAAGCATAAACAGTGTCCAAAATTAAAATTCATGGGTCAACAATTAATAGCAGTAGGTAATCGGTGTCCAAATGTAATGCAAGGTATTAAATAGTATTGGAGTCTGATATACAATATACGTAGGTAGTTTCACTTGGCAGTAATGTCAATGCAGAACTGACAGTGGTTGAGAACATGAGCTTGGACGCGAGTTTGCCAGCCTGCAGCGATCCACTCCCAAGTTCCCAACCCACGTTGGTAAACTTGCGTGCTAGCTCAGAGTGCAAAATGTAGGTATGCCAAATAGAGAAATGCCGTATATACAGTATATAAAGTCACTAAAACCATTTATTAAAATCAGAGCACATCTAGGTGATAAATAACGTAGTGGTACATAAATTATTATTCTACGAAAAGTAAAATTATACATGATTTTATATAAATTTTGACATTTATCTGGTTGTCAAGTTCAACACAGTCTGTAAAGCCGCGCATCCACCGGGCACACGGGCTCGCGAGGACCTGTCGAAACCATAACAAACTTTTAGAAAATATGTGCGTACCTACTATTGCTACTATTATAGCAATTATTCGTACCTCCATGAAAAAAGGTTTACTTATTTATTTCGATTGACGTATCGGTAAATTGCAGCAACAGTAGTAACATCACTATTCCGTACAGGCAACAATGAAGTTTGACATTTGCTCCATTATACTAACTGTGAACATTTACAGAACTTCATGTGCAAACAAACGTCAAAAACGACTTCTTACGATGCCTCTACTTTAATGCGATGCGAGTTATTATTATAGCTTTTGTATCGACCGATAAAGCTTTATCCGCTGCAATTAACGTTATATGCTTTAGGTTATTTTTGTATCACCATTATAAAATGCTCTGTATACTTCATATATACCTATGTCATTATACTGTTTATACTACGTTTAAAAAAACAATATTTAATGTTATTTAACAACAAAAGATAACAAACAATAGAATCTAAAACCACGGTATTCTACCAAAAGTCCTTCCAAGGATTTTAGAGCCACGATATGCTATGAAATGTCCTAAGCCTAATTATAAATACGACTTTACTTGGCCATAATTTTTTATATTACATTTTTATGCAGAACCATACATGGGTCTAATTACTGCTTTAATAAGGTACACATTTCATCGTAGAAACTCGACGTAAAGCATCAGGATTAGACACAACTAACCCAATCCTCCTGAGTAATAAATAAAATAAGTAAAAAAAGTTTTAAGTTAAACGGTATTTATTGCACCAAAAACTAGAAAATAAAAATTAGTTACTGGCGTAGGTATATGATATTTTCTGTACATTACTCACGCGGAACTATTATCACTGTAGTCTTCCTTCCTTTTGGGGCGTACGCAATTGCAATTAACTCACTATAGATATTTAAGAACATAATTACATAGAAAGTCAAGACAGCAATAGTGTAATTAATTTAAGCTATTTTCCTCTTTAGAATTGTTGGAACAGATGGATGATTAAATCCAAAATTAAAGCTACAATAATATATGAATGAGCTTGTATGTTTCTTTATAATAACGCCCCACGTTTTTATTTTAGTTCGGTAAACGTTCCGATTAAACGCTTAATCCACTGACATAGAGGCTAAACGTGGCTTTTAGCATCCGACTGTGGAAGACTACAGTGATAATAGTTCCGCGTGAGTAATGTACAGAAAATATCATATACGCCAGTAACTAATTTTTATTTTTTAGTTTTTGGTGCAATAAAAACTGTTTAACTTAAAACTTTTTTTACTTATTTTATTTTCAATTTTTGAGTGCAATTTTTACTACTTATAACTACTTATTCTAGATCAAGGATTTTGTTTGTAATATGCAATATAATTATGCATAGTAGCGTCTATACTCTCCTGCTTATACTATACCTTAGATAGTAGAGATCTGGCAATGAGGAATATATCATTGATTTATTACGGCTTGCCTTACGCTAACCACTCACGCTGTCTGTCTACCAGTCGGAGGGCCGCAGGCCCGACAGCTTACCCTATGCGAACTACTCTCGCTGTCAGTCTATCAGCCGGTGGGCCGCAACCCCGACGGCTCGCCCTACGCGAATTACTCACGCTGTCACTCTATCAGCTGAAGGGCCGCAGGCCCGACGGCCCACCCTATGCGAACCACTCACGCTGTGAGTCTATCTATCAGCCGGAGGGCCGCAGGCCCGACGGCTCGTCCTACGCGATCCACTCGCACTGTCACTCTATTAACTGGAGGGCCGAAGGCCCGACGGCTCGCCCTACGCTACGCGATCCAGTCACGCTGTCACTCTATCAGCTGGAGGGCCGCAGGTCCGATGGCTCGCCTTACGTGAACCACTCACGCTGTCAGTTTTATCAGACGGAGGGCCGCAGGCCCGACTGCTCGCCCTACGCGAACCACTCACGCTGTCAGCCTATCAGCCGGAGGGCCGCAGGCCCAACTCGCCCTACGCGAACCACTCACGCTGTCAGTCTATCATCCGGAGGGCCGCAGGCCCGACTGCTCACCATACGCGACCCACACACGCTGTCAGTCTATCAACCGGAGGGCCGCAGGCCTGACGGCTCGCCTTATGCTAACCACTCACGCTGTCTGTGCAGCTTACCCTATGCGAACTACTCACGCTGTCAGTCTACCAGCTGGAGGCCCGCTCCCTTTGGTCATGCTTTAATTTATTTCCACTCCTTTAGATCTTAATTTTTTCGCACTTGAATCGAAATGTACTATTCTCGGTACGTTTTGTAACAATTCGCATTATTTTCCATATTTTTTTTTTAATTGATAGTATATTATTAGTAGTGATTTATTGATACTCATGTCTGCCTGCGACCACGGGTGTAACGTCATGCCCGAAACGTCAGGATATAATTAAACGTAAGTTTACGCGATTAGGACCCGTTTGTATTTAAAATATGAGTGATAATCGTGAAAGTTTAAATCGCAAATAGTGCGACTGCTTGCAAAACATTTCATAAAATTATTCTAATTCCAAAATAAATTGTGTTTTTAAAATTTTATTGGATGATAACGAACTATTATGAACAGAAAATCCTATTTTTAATAGATACGGTACAAAATGTGTCATGGTCTCAGTAGTCATCCTACTGTTTTCATCTATACTGTGTAATATGTTTGTTATTGTTTTGGTTTAATATATTGAATAACATAATTCTATTAATTTAGTCACTCACCACTTATGTTTATTCAGTCTCCGAAGCCCCAGTGACGATAACTTTTTTTTATGTGTTATCACACCAATCTTAAAGATAGTTTGGTCGACGACAGCGGTGCGCAAAATTGACGTACGTCCTCCCTCCGACAGGTCCCAATTGGGACTGAAAGATGACCGCAAGTACGATCCGGGAGCACAATTTCACATATTTTGTATGATGAAATATAATTCTTACAATATTAATTATTTCATCTCGAATATCTTTGACACAGACTTTGACGTTTCTTCTGATATATTTTTTTCTTGGTAAAGTTATGTTGTTCCGTGGCAAAATGAGTTTTCATGCAGAGATTAGACCTATGTTTGGGGTCGTGTTCTATAGGGATAAGTTTATTTAAGTACCTAATACTAATCAATGCGTGATAGATCAAGTTCTTAAATGTAACATATGTAAGTTTTACATCATAAGGAAGTAGTATTATTAAGAAAACTGAAAAAAACAAACGGGAATTCTACTATTACCTCGCCTTAACCTAATCTATATCTAAGATTGGCCTTTATTCTGCAGGATGCTGGCGGCATTTTCTCGCTGTATCGCAATAGGTACTGATGCGTTGTGCGAAGAAGTCGCCAGCTCTTCGGTCTTTAGTTACGCCAACCAGACGTTTCGCGATGTCAGCAAACAATTTGCGTGCGCTGGGGCCCCATGCGTAATGTAATTGGTCAATTTTGCACAGCTCCGTGCAAATTTCGTGGCATCTTTTCTTTTTCTTTTGTATACTGTCTTATTTACTTCGTCCTTTAATGTGTGTCATGAATAAATTATTTTCTATTTCTCCGCTCCGCTTCAGTGGAGCCGCACCCTAAGAGTGGCGTATCTACTTATTTCCACGATTCCCTTGCAAATGGCCGTAATTGCGACACGGAGCCACCCTCCCTGAGGATAACTATTGCGCTTTTATTAAGCTCACCAGCCAGCCAAAGGGATACTCATAATTTAATTACTTCCCCCAAATAACTTATTGCGAGTCGGCAAGAATTACTCTGGTGGTTGGTTTAATTGAAATGAAAGGTTTGAGTTCAGCGAAAAGAGGTGGCTTAACGACATGTTTTATTTTTTTAATATTTTATAAAGGATGCAAAGGACTCTGGATACAAAAAAAAACTACAAGTGAAAATGGCAATATTAATGTGTTGGTTATTCGAGTAGAGTAGTAAAAGAGTAGAATTTATAAAGTAACGAACTGTATCGTCAATTCCTCACTTTTCAAGTTAATCTAATGAATACGGAACAATATGACGATGTTACTCTCTCGATGTGACTCTTTAATCTACAGGGCGTCCCATGACTATGGGACATGTAGGAAAAGTACCTTAAATATTCTAGAGAGGATATTTTGCTCAAAGAAGAAAAAAGTCTTCTTAATCATCATATCATCAGCCAATTAACGTCCACATGGACATAGGCCTCCCCCAGAGAGTTCCACAAAGATCGGTCGTGAGCTATCTGCATCCATTGGATACCCGCAACCTTTACCAGGTCGTCGCTCCATCTTGTGGGAGGCCTTCCCACGCTGCGCCGTCAAGTGCGTGGTCGCCACTCGAGAACACGCCGACCCCACCGGTCATCGGTCCTCCGGGCAATATGGCCAGCCCACTGCCACTTCAACCTGGCGATTTTTCGGGCTATGTCAGTCACTTTCGTTCTTCTGCGGATCTCGTCATTCCTGATGCGATCTCGCAGAGAAACCTCGACCATTGCCCTCTCCATCGCTCGTTGAGTGACTCTGAGCTTCCTAATGAGTCCCATAGTGAACGACCACGTTTCAGATCCGTAAGTAATCACTGGCAACACACAAGTTGATAAATTTTTCTAAATATCATAAAATTACAAAAAAAAAAAATTCGTATGAAAGTAGGTTAATTCGATGCCTAGAAAAAGCTAGATTTTTTTTGCAATATTATTCAATTTTCAAAATAAAATAAAGTCTTCTTTCAGCGAAATATCCTATCTACAATATTTAAGGTAGGTACTTTACTTTCCCTTCATGTCCCAAAATCTTGGGACATCCGGTATATAATTTTTTGCCACTCTGTAAAGCCTGCTTAGACGGTCGGCTCCCACAAAATGTCACCTTGTGGTTGGCTATTTAATAGTGTAACCACCACTTTGTCCATGATGTCCGTCGTTGTGGCAACCGCCAAGGTGACATCGGCGACGCTTGTCGCCGACCGGCTAAAGCGGATGCGTAGAATTTTTACGGTGAGCTCCCCACACCGCCGCTTAAAAACCGGTGATAGTGCGGAATCCCTGTCACGTGTCGTAAAGCGCAACTGTTTTATAAAAGGTCTGATGCAAAAATTATTCGTATGGTGCATACGTCGCGGCATCAAACATTTCCGGAATTGTTATTTTCGGATTATTTCGGAAATTATCAATGTTTTCTAATTTAATTTTCAAATCAAAATAATGTGAATTGGGTTTAATTTTCACTTTCAAAACGGTTACGTGATAATATCACGTAGAAAAAAAAGCAATTGGAATATACGTATGGAAGGAGTGAAAGTGATAGTGACAATGATTTTTTATTGATGTAGCTAATAAATTTCCCGCAAAAAGCATTTAATTTTTCCGACATTTTCATATCTAGTCGCGGCGTATACGGTCTGGGCGTTGATAGAGAGGTATTTTAAATTGGAATATTATATTTACGGCGCGTCACTGCGATTCCATACCGTCTCCGTTTTAAATCGGCGATGTGGGGAGTACGTTGAAAAAAACCGGCCAAGTGCGAGTCGGACTCGCGCGCGAAGGGTTCCGTACCATTATCAATTTATTATTAAAAAAATACAGTTAAATCAACCTACCTCAAAAACTAAAAGAGATAATTTAATCAAATCAAAAATCGTTGATAGAGTTTATTAATGTGCATAACATATATTTTTTTTTAATTTTATATCGCGTAGTTTAAAAAATAAAGGGGGGGGGACACATTTTTCAGACTTTGAGAGCTGATATCTCGAAAACGAATTTGCTTAAATAAAAATGAGATTTATAAACCTTCATATAATTTTCAAAGACCTTTCTATTAATAGCCCACACGCTTATATACAACTAAATTTTTTTTCTATCCCTCACTTACATGTATGGAGGGCTCCCACCCCAATGGTTTTTTTGCCAATTTAGTATCATAATCCTGTAGCGGTTCATATAACACGTCATATCCTTACCAAATTTCGTTACTGTAGCATTTATAGTTTCCGAGTAAATCGGCTGTGACAGACGGACAGACGGACATGACGAATCTATAAGGGTTCCGTTTTTGCCATTTTGGCTACGGAACCCTAAAAACGGTACGGACACGATGCGTCACAACGGGGTCCATATTGGCACTTATACAATTTTTTCTTCGAATTTTTTTACTAATACCGTTTTTTACTCATAATCATCATTACTCCGAAAATTTTATCTCATACTTTTTTTCTTACTAAAAATTATACTTCTACCTACAATGTTCATAACGATTTTTATTTCAAAATTTTATCCTCCTAAAGTCGTCAAGTAGATTAATTTCTACCCATAAAGTTATTTGATATAAATTGTTTATTTATAAACATTTTCCCATTAGGTTCACCCTGTTGTGGTATAATTCTTTTATGAATAATTCTATATGATATAAACTATGTAGTCATAATGGGCTTTGTGCAGAAACTGTTGTGGCATACTTAACTTTAGCATATTTCGTTGTGGCAGATTTCGAGTTGTTCGAATATTATTCGAGCATAATTTCGATGCTCCTATTTATTATGTGGCATAATCTGGATGTGCATAAAAAGTATTGGCATAGTTTGTTTTAGCATAACAAAGAAGGAATAATTACAATACAACCTCTCAATATAATCGAGGTAGTAGTAATATACTGTACGTTACTTACTGTGTTACTGAGCTGAGTACTTTCTAGGTTGCAAAAAAAAAATAACCTCGAAGACTAAGGCGGGAGCAAAGCTCCCGCCTTAGTCTT
>JALPQI010020200.1:0-13804 GCA_025490895.1 Thaumatotibia leucotreta
TAAACACAACATAATTATTTTCTAGTAGTTGAGCACTGTAATAGTTACAGCGAAGCGATTTTGTCAACTCCGCGTAATCGCCGTCATAATGGTTCCATGGAAGAGATATGTTGTGAAGTGCATTAGTGCAATACAAATTGTAGTACAATTATAATGCAATTTAATGTAGTTAGGTAGTTTTCTTTCTTATTCAAACTTACACGCGCCTCTGCGTGAGACGGTAGCTATGATACATACCTAAACATATAGGTTTCATTTTTATATCAAATTTCTCTCTCAGATGTAATTAAATAATGTGAAAAATATAGTTTATAGATACCAGAACTAACTATAGTTTAAATATTAAGTGTCTCTTATATTGTATCTATTTTCAATTATTTATAATTATGGGTGTAAAACCTGAAATGAACAATTCAATTGAATAAAAATTTACTCCTCAGTAGGTCCTGTAGGTAGGTACTATAGTTATGGAAGGCCAAAGTAACTTTCCTTCGAGATTCAAGCGCTCGTTTATCAAAATTACTTTTCTCGCATGCAAAGGACTTCGCTGTTGCTCAAACAACATTATAAACAGTGTTGTTCTTTATTAAAATTCACGTGAATCACAATAAACAAGCCTGTTGACAGTCCAGGAAGCGAGGATGATAGGAAAACTACTCCACGACATAAAAATGTTGCGAAGTAAAGTAATATAATGAGTCTCCTTCGCAGAATATGATGCAAGCAGATGGAGGAAAGTTAGATCATTGCTTGCGTCGTTATTGTCAGTATTTACTATCTTAGAACTACCTACCTATACAGGGTGTTTGTTATGTCGTTAGCCAAATTTGGATATGTCATTCGCGATCACCAGTACACAACATTTTTGAAAAAAAAAGTGACACTTTTTTTTCGTTTTTTTCCCCGTTTTTTATCCGGCAAAAACATAATTTGTGGTCACTAAGCAAGTTTGTTTCAATCCGTGCGATTCGATGGCAGACAAAAGGGTAGCAGGTTTGAGTAGTCAAGTCTTAGCCAATCAGAAGTTCATCACAAGCACCGATCAGCCGACGTCACTCACCCCACCATCGGCACTAAACAATGAATAAAATGTCCTAACTACATGCACACACGATTGTTATTTGATTAAAACTGCCCAAGCGCATACCTACCTGTACCTGCTCGTCGTCATCAACAATTCAATTTGCTTAGAGAGTGCATTAGAATCGATATCTGAGGTAAACCAGTACGCGTTTGTATGTCGGAACATTTAAGTTACTCCATTCTTGAGGTCAAATTATGCTGGCTCGGCTGATCGCAAGATGCCATGTGCCATTTGTACAGCACTCTGTAAGCAAAGAAGGAGTGCGCTTGCGTGACCGCGCTCGAGTCAAACTACCCTCAGACTGGCGCGCAACTCAAAATACCCTCATTATTAGTACTGTATGCGATAGACTGATAATGCTATCTCGTGGGATTTACCTGCAAGTTAAGCTCCACCTCCATTCCCCACCACACGTAGGAAACTTGTTACGTACGTTATAACGCATTGAATTAGTTACCTTATGCGGGTTAATTAAAGTTGCAAACTCAAACACCCTTTCCAATCTGATTTGGCAGTTATGAGATGGTGGGATGGGTGGGGCAGTACGCAAAGTAAGCAAGTGATCATAGTGACCAAACATTCGGTAGATAATGAGATTTTAAAAAAAATCTATAACAAAAAGGATAATGAAAAATGGATTATTTTTGTTTTACCAAATATTTTTTTACGCCTTTACCCAACACATATTGCAATATGGCTAATGATATAAAAAACACCCTGTATAACTAACGCGAGACTCAAACATTAAAATATTATCGAATCGGGTTACTCACGTATTTAAGTCGTATGATAGCTCGACATGTTTCGACCCGTTAAGAGGGTCCTCGTCCGGAGCACCCTCGGCCAAAACCCGACGGTAACGTAACCCGGTTCGATAATATTTAATTATATTTACGATCTTTTTTATTGTCCCTCTAATTTCAATAAATTGGTTATAAGATAACAGTCGGGGAGAGGACTACCAGTCTTAACTCCATTCCATAATACGTTCCATAGTTTGAAACGAGTGGCGATAATTGATAAATTAAAACATGACCGAAGGTTCCTTTAAATCGACACGAGTTACGAATTTCCTTTTCGCAAGTTTTATTCAATATTTTTTGATAAGTAAAACTACTATTGTCTATAAATTTAAATATTAGTACAAGCCATATACCAAAGACAAAATACCAAATTTTACCAACGCTGGAGATGGAATTTGAACCCACGCCACGTCCTTAGCTTCAGAGTGGACGTGTGGTTTAGGTACAGTCACGTCTGTATACATCTCGAAACGTATGTCAAAGGCATAAGGATTAAAATCGTATACATATTATTAGAGCCGACCGTACCAGCCGCGAAAGCTGAGGACGGGGTTCAAAATTTTGAAATCCCACCTCTGGCGTTCGTAAACTTCGGTATTTTTTCTTTGGTATATGGCGTCTATTTAAGGGTTGGGTCAAACTTAAAATCATGTTACGAGTCTTTCCGGTGGACATTTTAAAAGTTAAGGGCTATGAGAGTTAATTTTCTTATTAAACCCTTATTGTCATTTAAATGCACTCCTTTCCTATTGAATTGTATGATAAAAATCACGACTACACTCCTACCAGTTGCTTACTATTGGCCACAGGAAAGAGGGGCTCTACAGTTCAGCAGAACACGCACTTTTTCTTTCCTGTGGTCGATAGTTAACAGCCTGTGAACAGATAGTAATGATTTTTATCATACAAAGCAATGGAAAAGGAGGACTTCTTAATGAAGATTAGGCTTCCATAAGAAAATCAAGCTTTAAAGGCTTTAACTTTTAGATTGTCCACCGGAAAGACTCCGAACATGGGTTTAAGTTTGACCCGGTTATATTCTGTGGATGCCGCAAGCTAAGCGGGGACGAGGCAGGCCCAGGCGGAGATGGCGGGACGACCTGGACGCCTCCGCCAATAATTGGCCAGACTTGACACAGAATCGGGTGCTGTGGAGATCTGAAGGAGAGGTTTTTGCCCAGCAGTGGGACACCCTTACAGGCTAGGAAAAAAAACTGTTATACGCCTCACATTCTTGAGTGAGGATTGAATTGTCTACCGTTTCTTTTTTTATTTGAAATGAGTCTACTCTTGGCCACAGACTAGCCGAGAGCAGAGACGTAGACACAGAGCTTCGTTTTATATAAAAAAGTATGCAAAATGTCTGATCAGTGATCAGTTGATCACTGATGGCCTGACTTCGGCTCGGTAAAGTCCAGTTTGAGTCGCCATTGACTAACGAATATTATATTTTTCCTTTAATTCCAAGTATTATTTAATCAGATGCACTTAACGGCGACTATACATTGCATTGTGCATTGTTTATTGTTTGTCATTCAACTATTGTTCGGCTTCCAAGTAGACGATTTACTTCTACATCATTCGTCAAAAAAGTAAACAAATATGGCTGACTCTCCATAGCATTCGACGTCTTGACATATATTGTGAAACACGTTCGCAGATATATTTTTACGTTATACTAATAAATATCAATAATTTTAACTAAAAATATATGTGAACTCAAGGTTTAAGTTGGTTATTGGTAATAAAACCAAGATTGTATTCTTAAAGTGCGTTTTTTTTTTATGTGACGAAAGTAGACAACTAAGCTCTCAGCCCACCTGATGGAAAGCAGGAACGGAGGCCCATGGACATAGTGACCAAAAATCCCCTATGCGCTGCCTACCCTGAGGACTTACACGGATTGCCTCTATGCCAGTAATCAGAATCACACCGGCTATCTTACCCCCAAACCGAAACAAAGTACTAACTATTTAGCGGCAGGTTAACGGGTAAGACGGTGGTAGCTATCCGGGTGGACCCTGCACGAGGTCCTACCACCAGCGCGTGATTAAAGAATAATGCAAATTTTATGTTTGTTTACTACTTTTTTTTGTACTAATGATAATGATTGGTATATATAGTGGTCGGTCTACTGACTGCCAACAAGCCTGTATGACCGTTTGTGTGTTCGACATAGCGACGGCAATTTGGACGAGTGGCGTGGGAAGCAACGACAGATGCGTCCCCAAGACAGGGGTGGCGAACCTTTACCTTACTTGTCAATGTGCTTACCATGAGCTCCCTTGCCATGGCCTAACTTTCTATTACGCTCGCTCAATACAAAAATAATTGAACGAGCGGGATGGACAGAAAGTAGTCGTGAGCCTCAAGTGAGTAACCATAGCCAAAGTACATGTATATATATGCGTTTGGATAAAATCAAAATTAAATGAATAATAATAAATAAATATCTTCGGACATCTTACACAAATCGACCTAGTCCCACGGTAAGCTCAATTAAGGCTTGTGATGTGGGTACTAGGCGACGATATGTATAATAGATAGATACATATAGATACTTACGAGTATATACATAGACAGCCATGACCAAGGTACAAATATTTGTGATAAATAAATACACAAATAATGCCCTCGCCGGGATTCGAACCCGGAACCTCCAACTTCGTAGGCAGTGTCACTACCAACTAGGCTACGGAGGCTGAGAATTAAGCCATATACCCATGATGTACCACTGAGTCAGCCCTCTTTTCATTCCAAAAAGGGTCTACAATTTATTTTTCAAAGAATTTCAAGTTTTTAATTGTATGCCCCTAGTTTTCGTCTGTTGCATTCGCAGGTTGCAGACCCCTGTCCGTTTAACGCCTTGTGCGTGAGCGCGCTGCGGGTACGCAGCGTTTGTGACGGCGGCACAGCGCAAGCGCCGCAGCGGGAACACGGCGAACACATTCTGTGCTTTACATCCTACAACCTATCCAGGGCCGGATTTAAGGGGGGGCAACCGGGGCTACAGCCCCAGGGCCTCCACGAAAGAGGGTCCCCACAATAGAGATTACTAAAAAAAATTTTCATCTTCCAAGTAGTAAACACTAATAAAAAAAAATATTGAGTATTGAAAGTGATCTACTCCGGGAACTAGATTTCAGCAATATCATCAAAATTTTTTTGCGAAAAAAGCTAAGAAGATTCCGTTCCTTAACGCTAAAATTTAATTTCAGATAATTCTCGTTTCCGTTTATACTTATATGTTTGTTAAATAATAAAAAATGCTATACTTGTTTCCACACAAAAATATTTATTGAAAAACTTGATTGAAAAAAAATTACTACTTATTTGGAAAACAATTGGGGGCCAGGGGGCCTCCACTCCTTTGTTGCCCCGAAGCCTCTCAACCTCTAAATCCGGCCCTGAACCTATCCTTATCTATCTATCTATCTATTCTTCTGGTGACGACGCCTCTGGTGACCCAAGGGCTGGCGCTTACCTCGCACAAATAATCTCTTTAGCGATTCAGCGAGGTAACGCCGCCAGTGTCATGGGCACCATGCCGCAGGCAGGTCTTTTTGAAGGTATTTTCGTTTTATAGGTAGATTGTTCAGGTATATATTAATTTTAGTATAAGTTTTATTTTTATTTTTTAACTTTAGTTTAATTTGTAAATTTAAATTGTTGATTGATGAATAAAATATACTTCTTCTGGTTATTATTGTTTTTCACTTTTAGCTCGGCTGCCTAAAAACAAACCAATCAAGGGTCAGATGCAGAAGGAAATCCTAGACACGGCGCGAAAATAAACAAATTATGACAGATTTCCTTTCGGCGTTTAATCTCAAGTGGCTATTTCAAAGTGCGCTGCGCAAGCGCCGGTTCTATGGAAATGCACAGGAAGCGACTAAACGGTGGAGACCTCCCCGCTACGCAACCACCGTGATTCCTTCACGTGTTTTATATACCACGACTGCCGCCGTACCATGCGTAGCCAAGTAACGGATACGTTAGGTTTTACTCGATAATAACATGGGTACGATTGTAACAGTGGCTCACAATTTAAACAAATCCTTGCTGACAAAAAAATGCTGCATACATGATATTTATTTCTAATGTTCCGTTAATTCAAAAGAGTATTCTTCAATTTGTAACATTATGCTTAGTTCTCAGAGCTGTGATAGCAATGATATGAACGATAGAAGTAAAATTGTTACAACCGTACCCAGTCTACCCTACGTAAGGCTGTTAATCGCCGAATATATCAGTGCGAGCGCGATATAATGGATATATAATGGTGGTTGACTGGTAGAGAATGTCTTAAGGCAATAAGTCCGCCATTTGTACTTTCATTTTGTGCAATAAAGTTTAAATAAATAAATAAATAATGCTTTACGTATCGTACATATCGAGTATTTAAAACTTTAGTAAAAATATTAGGTACTTTTAGCGGTTACTTTTAACTAACATTAATTTATGTAGATTTATCGCGAGCTCCTGTTATTGCCGTTGTTTTTCACATGTTTTCAACATTACATTTGTTATATTGCTGTTATTTATTGTGTAAAGTCCCACAAAGTCCCGTGCGGGGAATCCTTTCTAAATTGAGTTGCAAGCCGCGGCACTGAATCATTGCCGTCAGAGATTTACGAGTAGGTACATACAGTGGTTTGTTTGAAAAATATAATTATAATTTAAGCTTGAGTTACGAGTACATTAGGTACAGCTGTTAGTCTATGTGCTATATTAAGCAGTAACCGCCGCTATATTAGTGTTAATAATAGTTCTACAACGTTCAATAGGTAGGTATAGGTGAAAAAATTAAGAAAAGCTTCTGTTGTATGTGGTTGTAATATATTTAGACATTTGTTTTGTTTGTGTTCGCAGTTTAAACATGTATTGTCCATTTGAATAGATCACCACCTGTGCTACCACATGCATACAACAGGTGACTTGATTAAGTTTTTTATCTTTAAATAACCTATAATAGTCTTGTACAAGGTGGACAAAAAATTGGGCACTTCCGTTGCTTGTAGTGTGGTCTTGGGACTCACAATAGGCAAAAATGGGAATATAGAGATTTCTGGATGTTCCAGAAGAATAGAAAAAATTCAAAAATGATGTCAGGTCAGTGTGGGTAAGGCCGCGACATACTTTATTTGTAAGAAAAGTCCGTTGAGTTAGGGGTGGAAATCAGTTGGTAGACGGTCTTAACCGCATTGACCTTATTTTAAAAGTGCTGGTATCTTCTTCTTCTTCTTTTCATCCTGTTACCCTCTGTTGGGGTGTAGGGCTCGAACCATTTTCCTCCACTGGCTTCGGTCCTGGGCAGTTTGGGTCACCTCATCCCACCCCATGCCCAACACACCCATCTCTTGCTCCACGGAACGGCGCCAAGTGAATTTAGGGCGACCACGTTTCCGCTTGCCGGGCATCTTCCAGTTCAGGGCTATTTTGGACATGTGGTTGTTAGGCTTCCTGAGAATATGGCCAATCCAATGCCATTTTCGTGCTTGTATCTCCGTCTGAATGGGTGTTTGCCTGGTGATACTCCATAGCTGAGCGTTTGTGATCCAGTTAGGCCAAAAGATGCGCAGTATTTGCCTTAAGCATTTGTTCACAAACACTTGGAGTTTTGCCGTTAGGTCTTTGCGGACGAACCAGGTTTCGCACCCGTACAGTAACACGGCCTTTACATTGGAGTTGAAGATCCTCACTTTAGTTCTTCTTGTCAAGGTAGAGGAGTTCCATACCGGTTTTAGCTGGGCGAATGCGGCTCTAGCCTTGTTTATCCGGGCCTTGACGTCTGCTTCCGTTCCACCACTCTGGTCCACAATGCTGCCCAGGTAGCTGAACTTTTCCACTTGTTCGATCTGGTTTCCTTTGATGAGCATGGGAGCTGAATCGGTGGTGTTTTGTCGCATTTCTTTTGTTTTTTTGTAGTTAATGCGCAATCCTTCCTTTTCAGCCTCCTCAGCTAGATCTTCCGCCTTGCCTTGGAGTTGCTCGCGAGTGGTTGCTATGAGGCAAAGGTCATCCGCGAAGTCGATATCCTCGAGGTCCTTTCCAGGCGTCCAAGGCAAGCCTCGTCGACCTCTGCAAGTGACCCTGCGCATGACTTCATCGAGCACCATTAGAAACAGCAGTGGGGATAACAAACAGCCCTGCTTGACGCCCGCTGTGACATCTATACTCTCAGTGAGGTTTCCCTTGTGAAGCACTCTACACGATGACCCATGATAAAGTGATTTGATAATGTTTATCAACTTGCTCGGCACACCTTTAAGCTTTAGGACCTTCCATATGCTAGTCCATTTTACCTTATCAAATGCCTTCTCGAAGTCAACGAATAAAGTAAAAACCTCACACTGCATCTCCCGACATTGTTCTAGGACCATTCGCAGGAGGTTAATCTGATCTGCACATGAGCGCCCTGGTCTGAATCCTGCCTGTTCTTCCCTAAGCTCGCTGTCAACCACATTTGCCATCCTCGAGAGCAAGATTTTGCACAACACCTTCGAGCAAATGGGTAACAGATTGATACCCCTCCAGTTAGAGCATTGGGATAGGTCACCTTTTTTTGGTAGTTTTATTATGATGCCTTCCTTCCAAGATGCTGGTACTTGCTCCTGTTCCCAGATGCTCTTCAGTAGCGGTTGAAGAATTTCACTGGTGAACTGGACATCCGCTTTCAGAACTTCAGCCGTGATCCCATCGTTGCCGGGTGCCTTGCCTGATTTCAAAGACGTAACTGCTTTGATGATCTCTTTTGTGGTCGGAGGATCTTTGTCAATATCGAGCAGCGTCTGGCAAGGTGCGACTGTAGCATCTTCCGTCGAAGCGGGGGCCTCAAAGACTTCGGTAAAGTACTTTTGCCATGTACTCAGTTGTTGGTCCAAAGTAATCAGCAAGTTTCCGGCTGCGTCCCTCAGTGGTTTATCAGCAATGGGCTTGTTACAGAGAGTTTTTGAGGACTTATACAGTTCCTTCATATTGCCTGAGTACGCAGCCAGTTCCGCCTTTTGTGCTATGGCTTCTGCCCAAGCACGTTTGTCTTTCTTCAGGTTGTGCTTGATTTTTGACTCGCATATATAGTACTCGTATGCTAGTTCCTCCTTAGCTTCTACGGAATGAGCAGAGTTAATTTGTTGCTTCTTTTCGTGCCTCGTCTGAATCATATCCCATGTGGTTCCTGAGATCCATTGCTTCTTAGGCTTCTGCTCGTAACCAAGCACAACCTCACAGCTCTTTTGAAAAGCATCTCTAACCGAGTTCCAGTATTCTTCCAGGGCTTGACTATCCTTTATGCTTTTACAACGCTCGCGGAGTTCGTTTTGGAAACGTATGCTTGTTGGAGGTTTTTTGAGCTCTTCTATATTGAACTTGCGGTTTGCTGTCTTGAAACTCTGCCGAATTCTTGCCACTTTTAGCTTGACTTTGGCAATAATCAGGTGGTGGTCACTGTTTATGTCCGCCCCTCGCTTATTTCGAACATCTAGAAGAGATCGTCTCCACTTTCGACTAATCATTACGTGATCGATTTGATTCTCAGTGCGGCGATCGGGTGAGACCCATGTCACTTTATGGCATTTCTTGTGAGGGAATATTGATCCACTACTAGGTCATTTTGGCAACACAGGTCTATAAGCATGTCTCCGTTTTCAGTTCGGTTTCCCACAGCGTGCCTGCCTAACCACGGTTCAATGTTTGAGTTGCTATTTCCTAGTTGGGCATTGAAGTCTCCCATACATATGACTATATCTTGGCGCTTTGTTTTATGTAGTGTGGCCTGTAGTTGGCTGTAGAACTTATCTTTTACTCTTGTTTCCGCTGCATTCGTGGGTGCGTAACACTGCACAACTGTAATATTTCTTACTTTTGAGTAAAAGCGAGCCGTTATAATCCGGTCTGAGACGGGATGCCAGTCTAACAAGCTACTCTTCGCTTTGGCTGTCATTAGGAAACCTACGCCATATTCATGCTTGTCAGTAACTTCCTTGCCCGAATAAACAAATGTCATCCCGTCCACCTGCTGCTCCCCAAAACCTTTCCATCTGGTCTCTGAAATGCCAAGAATCTCGAGCTTGTAATTTCGCATAACTTTAGTAAGTTGGTGTAGGCGACTTTCTTCTTTCAAGGTTCTTACATTCCAACAACCAATCATAGTCCGTTGTTTCATGCCGAAGGTCGTTAAATTTTTGTCAGTCCGGTTTCCTTTGATTCGAGTTTCAGTAATAAAAAAAGGCTTCAGGCATACAGGTTATTAGCCCATAGTGCCCTAGACTGGTGGCAGGGCTGCTGCCTCAAAGCGTACCGCCACGCTTGATTTGTACCAGAGTTTACTCTCCTCTCATTCATTTATTGGTTATTTAGACCGAAAGGCCGATGAATGCCTCTTCCAGCGAACTGGGTATGTGGTTATACCGCCACGGCTCGGTCGCCAGAGCCTCGTCTGTTGTCCAGCAGGGAGCACCACGGAAGCAAATTCGCCTCCGTCGCCATCCGGCGCGTGCAGGTGAGGTTGACAATAGGGCCAGCTAGATGTTGATGCTGTTCTCCCCTTACTCCCCTCTGCTGGGTATACCTACTATAAATACTTCTGAAATTTTAACTATTGTCCAAAAAAATCCCACAGAAGGGGGGGGGGGGTCTTTTCTCCGTCACAAAACCTAATCGGCAACGGGAATGAAAACAAAACAAAAAATATATACCTACATGTAATGTAACAAAGATCAAAGAATACTATAGTGTTTGGGATAACCCAGATAACCCTGATGGCCAATCAAAACCAATTCCACACATTTTTTCAATTAATAACAATGCTATATCTGTACATACACGTCCAAATCACGAATGATGCTAACACTAGCACATTTTAGGTACATGCTTACCAAAATTTCAATTTGGCAAGGTTATAGCGGATAGGTCATCCGGCGACTCATCCAAATGTCGCATTTCCGTGCATACTGACGACATCGCAGTTCGCAAATTTCGGGACTTTGTCTCTGTCACTCCAACGAAGGCGTCATTAGAGTGACAAAGACAAATTCCCGAAATTTACAAACTTCTGTGTTCGTGGTAGCAGGCCCGATTTGAGATAATTGAGATGCTAGAAAGTGTGCCACAGTTCGCGACCCGCTCTCGACTGAATATCTCCTCCACACCGCATTAAGTACTTCAAAGTTCTGAAACAAAAACGAATCAAAAATGCGTGCCTGGGCTTTGACTCTAGTGGTGGGCTCTCTTTGCACAATAGCTGTTATAATGGTTATACTGTACGTGTACACAACACGCGCGGATCAGAGCAACCAAGCCCTCAACCCTCCTTATTGTGAAAGGCGTCCGCTGATAGTGAATGTCACAGAAATGTTTCCCCACATCACAGCGCCATCTACATACGACGCTGGGTACTGCAGCGGGACGTGCGTCGGTCGCCGCGGGACCGGCCATGGGCTCGTGATGGCGAGAATGGCCCGCTTCTATGGAACGGATCTGCCTCAACCGTGCTGTGTTGCCACAGAGTTTCTGCCGCTGCACACTAGCCAGTACTCGGAGAACGTTACCATTCCTGACATGGTGGTGAAGAGCTGCGCTTGTCTATAATGAAGAAAGTTACGTGCTATAATTAAGCTGATGTGTTACGAGTTTTTAACCAATTAGAACCCACCAGGAACCACCGCAAAGGGACGCGTTTAATCAAATTCTAAGGAATCCCTTACTACTTGTCATTTTGACAAGGTTCTAGAGTCGCCTAGGGTTCTAATTGTGTAAGTGTAAAATCTTCATGTTATTCATGTAAGGACTGATTTTTCAATCCCCAGTTTTTAACAGTACCTACCTGTCAAATAAATGTTAGCCCTGTAATTTTTTGACTGAAGATTTTAGAAAAGGATGGGGATAATTTTAAATAACGGATAGCATTATTTGGGGATTGAAAAATCAGCCCTAAGTCGCTCAAAATAATATCACATGATTTTTTTGTGTTAAAACCTGGTGCGAGTAAAAAGGTCCTGTGTCCTGTATAGTATTTTAGATTTAAGCGAAATCGGTATGTATCTATTGTGCAATAAAAACCTTTTTGAAATTCATTTTCCTGAAGATGAGTGGCGATGAATATTTTTTTCGAGTACGAAGGGTGCGGGCGTCTCTCGCCTATGCCACATGGAGGGAAAATACCTTAAATATCATAGATAGGACATTTTGCTGAAATATGCCTTTATTTTATTTTTAAAACTTAGGAAAACTGAATTCAACTTATGAGATGCACTGGTTGTCTGGAAGAGATAGCTCTTTAGCGATAAGATTGCCTTATTGTTTACCTTTTTCAAACATGTACTTTTATTATTTGTTTTGGATTTGTGTTTGAGGTGCATTAAAGAGTTATTGTATAGTACTAATCTGCTGCCAGTAAATTTTCAATACACAAGTTCTTAATTTAAATTACTTCTATTTTAGGAAATCGATTATGAGTTGCAGACGTGTCGCCACGCTCTTGGCAGCCGTGCTCAAATCCCAATTTTAAATCGAAGATCAGGGAAAACCCGGATAAACACGCACTTAAGACGGAGCTGACGTAGCAAATAGTCACCAATTATTGTTACCATTGAGCGCATTCTCTTTCAGTAAGGATTATTTTACGCTATGCTCCCAACACTTGACGATCGCAACGAATTTTTCAATTTTAATCACTCTTTGCAACTGCATTGACGCAAACGAAATCCCCGAAATAACCAAAGTGAAATTGTAAATACCTATACCTATACAACAACATTGGGCGCATGCATTCTCGCACTGATGTTTACTGCACAGTATACCTACTTAGAGACTCGTGCGAAATTATATCAAATGCGCATTATTTGAGCCCTCATCGTATTATATTTAAAAGAGTCCATTGCCTGCCACCTGTAACTCCAAGATATAAAAGATTACTCGCGCGTCCTGTTTTGCATGAAATTGTAAATTCAAAATAAACCCTCGAGAAAAATGCGTACTTGTTTGTGTGTAGTGGCGTTGATCGTGATGGCCGTAGCTGGGGCACCAAGCTTGGAGGAATCGGTAAGTGTGTGGTGGTGTGTGCCATGCTCGTCCGGTACCAGAGTTGAGCTAGTTACAATTTTACGAGTGGATTTACAATTTTACCGTGCTTGGGTAACGTAACTATAACTCATACACATTAGACACAACTCTGCTCTAAAGCCGTTGCATTGCATGCACGTGTTCCAATATTTATGAGCACCTTGTATTGATCAGCCTATCTGCTCTAATAAAAATAGTAATTACATTAATACTTCATCATCAAGATTTTTATAGCGAGTAAGTATGCGTTCGTTGTCCTTTTATCACGTAAATTATACACGGTAGAATTTAATCGGTGAACAGGAACCCACTTTTCTAATTCAGTAATCAATGGCGATCACGTTTATGTAGTACTTAAGTGGAACCAAGTTTTTTTTTAGCATAAATTTTTTTTTATGTTGAAATTAAAATTTATTGTCACCCTACTAATGGTTTAGTCTGAAAAGTTTAATACCTCTTTTCAAACTATCAGCCATAGAAACTTAAAACATAAATGAGCAATAACCACTCACATGCTTTAATTTTTGCGATAGACTCTATTCCTATGTAAAATAAGAGCGATGCATGGCTGATAGTTTGAAAAGAGGTATTAAACTTTTCAGACTATACCATTAGTAGGGTGACAATAAATTTTAATTACAGTTTAATTTCAACATAAAAATTTGTTATGCTAAAAAAAAAACTTGGTTCCACTTAAGTACTACATAAACGTGACCGCCATCGATTACTGAATTAGAAAAATGGGTTCCTGTTCACTGATTAAATTCCACCGTGTATATTTACTCGTACGTATAGCGTATACCTAAGTCATTTTATATCCACGATATAAATAAGCCATAAGATTCCATTTTAGAGG
>JALPQI010020201.1:0-20177 GCA_025490895.1 Thaumatotibia leucotreta
ACAGGTAATAGGTAATATCATGAAACAAATTCACAAGCGATGAATGAATTAGTACTTGGATCGGAAGATGAATTTCCTTTTTAATCGATTTTTGTATGATTTTGACTTGCATGACCAAAGGTATATTATGCTAAGTTAATTAGCATTTTTATTATCGTATTAGCGCTCGCGCCAGTTTGGTGCAGACGCAACGCTGATACTAAACCTACCTTTTGAATCAGTGTTTAAAAAAGTTTCCAGAAACCGCTGCGTAGTTTAAACATCGACGCATAAAAATAGGGACAGAGGCGGGAAGAGACCTTGTTTTATAATACGAGTATGTAGGGATGATAAGTTCCAACTCGTATTTTTCGACACCGGAAAAACTGCTAATAACAACGAAATGGTAGGGAATAAGTGTCCGGATAAATGGGGGTTTTGGGGTATTTCTTTAATCTACCCACATTTTTTAGAAGTGGGTGGATAGATCGGCATATTTTTTGGCTAAGATATTTTTTTTATATAAAATAATTTGCCACTTCTACAAAGATGTAGCCAGATTAATGAGTCTGAAACGCTCGAAGAAACACCCTTTGACACTAGGTCTCACCGCGAGCTACTAAGCTATGTACTATCTATGATAGCACTAGCTACTAAGCTATGAGACACGGCGATACTCGCCCGGCGGTGATAGCTGGGCGAGTATAGCCGTGTCTCTTTTATTTACACAGGAGTGCGTATCTTTTGTTCGTGTTTATAGCCGATAGCTCATAGCTTAGTATCTCGCCGTGAGACCACCAAAGCAGTTTATAAAAAACTCTTGTACATACCCACAACCTTCTAGGATATCCCTGGCCCTCTTCTTCACATCACTGGGGAAGTCGTATGAGTCGATAAGTTCGGGGAACGAGACGCAAGCCAGCACCTGAAAAGTATTCACACATACATAATTATAAACAGGCCTTCATTAATACTAGGGGTCCGTTCCACGAGAATGTCTACTTTGTCGGGAACGTAGCGGCTACGTCAGGTACCTTAGAAATAATGGAAAGTGCGAGAATCGTCTATCAATATAAACAAATTATAAAATTAATTCACAAATTGTGATCCGAACTTTCTTAGAAATGTGCGAAGAACAGCGTCACGTACGCCATTCATAGTGAAATGCACCCAGGCGGCCTAAGAATATGTTTGTCACCAACCCAACTCTTCCCGCAGGTGTCGTAAGAATTGACTAAGGCAATGAAGTGACACTGACGATTCTTTGATAGAAGATTGATGACGGGCAGTAGCATCATCAATGGCTATGGTTGACAGAAAAAGTAACAAATGTGAGAATCCTACTTTGTTCTATTCATCATCATCATCATCATCATATCAGCCGAAAGACGTCCACTGCTGAACATAGGCCTCCCCCAAAGATTGCCACAATAACCGGTCCTGCGCCATCCGCATCCAGTGGACTCCTACGACCTTCACCAGGTCATCGGTCCACCTTGTGGGGGGCCTACCCACGCTACGCCTTCCGGTACGTGGCCGCCACTCAAGAACCTTCCCGCCCCAACGGCCATCGGTTCTACGCGCAATGTGCCCCGCCCACTGCCACTTCAGTTTAGCGATTCGGAGAGCTATTTCTTTGTTCTATTACTCGTACTCTACAAAAAAATACTCTCCTTAGGGTATCCTAGGGTATCCTGTATCTGTATATACAAACTTTATCCTACTTTAAAAAAGAAAAAATGTAATGTCATTAATTTTGACACATAATAGTACCTACTTTTTAGGGTTCCGTAGCCAAAATGGCAAAAACGGAACCCTTATAGATTCGTCATGTCCGTCTGTCCGTCTGTCCGTCTGTCACAGCCAATTTACTCGGAAACTATAAATGCTACAGTAACGAAATTTGGTAAGGATATGTGTTGTATGAACCGCTACAGGAATGTGATACTAAATTGTAAAAAAAACCATTGGGGGGGGGGTCCTCCATACATGTAACTGAGGGATAGAATTTTTTTTTTAGTTGTACATAAGCGTGTGGGGTATTAATAGAAAGTTCTTTGAAAATGATATGAAGGTTTATATCACATTTTTATTTAAGCAAATCGTTTTCGAGATATCAGGTCTCAAAGTCTGAAAAATGTGTCCCCCCCCCTCTATTTTTTAAACTACGCGATATAAAATTCTGAAAAAAATATATGTTATGCACATTAATAAACTCTATCAACGATTTTTGGTTTGATAAAATTATCTCCTATAGTTTTTGAGGTAGGTTGATTTAACTGTATTTTTTTAATAATAAATTGATAATGGTACGGAACCCTTTGCGCGCGAGTCCGACTCGCACTTGGCCGGTTTTTTTTTTGCGAAGTCTTTATTTTAATCAAAATGAATATTCAAATAACTATTTCAAATGGAGTAAGATCAGTGTTATGTTATTATGGGGTATCAACAGCAGTACATGAGAAATTAACAAAAACTGAGATAACAGAACTGAGTGTCTGATAATGAGATGTATGGGTATTTCTCATTTAGATTTTTGAGTCGTCAATGTGCGGGCACAGGCATGTACGGAAAGTTACCTAATTTTCTATATTTTTACATATAAATAAATAAACACACCTGTTAAACTTTAAAAAACCTATAACTCCTTTTATTTTGTTCATATGCGTGCGAATCACATGTATATCACTCTTCCCTACCGAATGAACCGCAACCGCTCGAATTACACTTGCCTTGACACTGTGTGGTGTGAACGGTTAGTGTCATTATACCTCATTATGACGTGGTAACTGGTAACCCTATGCTCTGGCCCCAATTTCACCACCTTGACATGTGCTACAATTGTAACTTTACTGTTTCTCCGATTGGGGGCGTCTATAGGCTACAGTTACCGCTTACCATCGGAAGGGGTGTGCGTTTGTTTGCCACCATCATAAAATGTAGCGCAGGAACTCTAATAAATCAGCAGTAAATAAGTACTTTTTTGCGTAGCTAAATTACAATTGTCACAAAAAACACGACAATTGTAGCGAAATTCCGACATAAGCTAAACCTCATGTCAAGATTTAATGAAAATTGTACTAAACCTTGCGACAATTGTCACGGGTTTCGGAAAATAATATAGTAGTTTATTAACGATATAAAAACGTTGTTAGTAATAATTTTATGTTGGTGGCAAACAAGCACATGAACCGTCCTATAATAAGCGGGAGCCGCAGCCTACGGAGGCCTCTGACGGCAGTAACAGTGATATTTTACAATTGTTACACTTGTAATTATGGTGAAATAGGCCACTGGTTGCCCTAGTTTGGGCTGACAGTGACATACTGTGCTCGAATCCAACGAAACAGACGAAATAGGTTATAAACCTTTATCATTTTATAAAGGTGCTTCTTATTGGTAATAAACATCCTAGGACTTTCTTAGTTCTTACACAAATCGACGTAGCCCTATGGTAAACTCAATTAAGGCGTTATGTTGTAGATGCTAAGCCACAATACACGATAGATAAATCCATATTATTAACCTTTTGAACGCCGTGAATTTTCCGTCAAGCATGCCCGTGCTTGCATTTGAGTGGGACATTTTTTTACATTATAAAAACCAAATTAGACCTTTTTCTTATTTATCCTCCGGCGAGGTGAGCTGAATACTGTTTGCCTGACATATCAGATTAAGGCGGTTTCTCTACTAAAGAGAACAATCATGACTAAGGAACAAAAAGTGACGGCCTCACTGGGATTCGAACCCTGGACCTCCAGCTTCACAGGCAGACACTATCGACTGAGCTACTGACGTCAAACCTACAAACACTGAAGAACACGCTATTTCGTGGGCTGCGATCCAAAACTCACTATAAAAACTGTCACTAATACCTACTCTTAGCAACCTCGTATGTCAGTATTTAATCAGAACTGAGATAAGAGCTTTATTTCAAGTAGGTATCTGTTACTTTAAGGAGTTTTGCTTGTCAACCGATGATTTAACCTTTTAAAACTCCTTCCCTCTCGCATCAAAATGTGATATACCTACACGCTAGTATCTCTACTAATGAACAACGAAAATAAACCTTATCTGTCAGCAATACGGTTACTTTGACATCATACTCGATGGCCACTTTAGTGGCTGCTAGCGTGGTAGGCATGACACACGACCACTTTAGTGGTTCTTGGCGTTAAAGGGGTTAAAGTCCGCCCACTATAAACGTAAAACGGAACTACATCATTATCGTCGAAGTTACGTAATACATACAAGAGTATAATTATAATCAAGCAAGTTAATTATACGTACATAAGATATTAGTAAACAATGACTTGCAATCATTTATCAAATAGCCTTTGTCAAATAACCTTAACATACAATTGGCTGAATCTAATATAAAATGTACTCTTTTATCTTATCTTGGACTTGGTACGGCAGAGACATTTGTCACATTTGTGTAGATTATTAAACATGGATGTTTGGATATGTTTGACTATAATACAATAAACGGCACCGGTAAAGTGAAGCCGGTATTTTTAATATGATACTTACCGGTATTATACCGGTAATATTGATATCAAATGCAACGCTAGTTGACAGCAACTGCAACTTACAAAATAACCATAGTTACGCAGAACAAAAAAGTACGTTTTCCCCTCACTAGCTCGTAAAGTGCTCGTTTATCCTTTAATACGAACGTGTAAAAACGCACATTATTCACTTGTGTGGCAAAGTAATGATCTTGGTTTTGGAATAACAAAACGTAAAATGCTCATGGAAATTGTTCCATATTAATGATAATTAAATAATTTGTTTGAGAATTTAGTGTAAAATACAAACCTTTATATAATATGATGATTTTAACATATAAATCCTAAAATTCCATAAGTAACAATTGTTTTAGTGAATGATGATAAGATGACTAGATGCAATCACAAAACGCAGAAAATGTCAACGTCAACATTGTCAAAGAATATTATAGGTTATAATCTTTATTTACCGACTCGAACACGCATAAAAATAGTAAACTAAACAACTTTCAGGGTGTTCTGTTATAATTTTGTAAAAATAATGAATGAGAATGATTTAATAATGCATTGGCGTTGGTGTGCAACTACAGGAATGTGTTAAAATCGTGCTGCGTTTACTTTTTCGTGGTAAGTTTACAGCGACAAAATCTTGCATTAAATACATGATGCATTTGGAAAATTATTATCACTAACCCGATGATGATTGTAATGTGAACAAATAATTACCTTTTTTGAGTTTCCTCGCTATAGTGAGGGGAAAAGTTTTGTGTTACACACGGGTGCAAATGTATTTTACTTCTCGTATGTTAAAACACTCGCTGCTCAGGATTCTATTTTAGAACCACTCGCTTCGCTCGTGGTTCAACTATAGAATCCTTTCGCTTGCTCGTGTTTCAATTTCATACTCGCGGGTAAAATACAACTTTGCACCCTTGTATAACAAATAACTATTGTTTGTTCATATAGGTCCAATGGGAAACCTTCTTCAGGAAGACTATCTTAACACGTTTTTCACAGTTGGGATCACGACCCCGTAATCACCCTGTAATACGGTATATACTTTTTCGTGAGCCGGGATTCGATAAGTATAAATAAGTTATGACCTGATATTTCAAGCTGTAATTTTTTATAGCTACTCAATTTCTTCAATACAATCCATTACTTTAAGTTTTTTGTTCACCCCTTACTTACTTCACATCACGTCTTAGACGATACGATGTGGTTCGCGGTGCGGGTCTGATACCGGTACCTTTTTGCCGGTATACCGATACCGGTATTTTACGGCAAAGGGATATTGAATAGATACTGACCTGTCTGATGAAGGTGATGGGTTTCTGTCCCATAGCGTGGGCATCGCCGATGTTTGCTTTGATCACCCTCTTGAATGGTTTCTGAGCACCCTGAAAAAAATAAAAAAAATAGTCAAAACTGCTTTACGTCTTACATAAAACTGTCTGTCTGTTTAACGAGGATTGAAGAACTAAATGACTTTACTACCTTTATAAAATACAATTTCCTTATTTGGAAAGTCAATACCCAGTTAAAATTGTATAAACTTCTACTAATCTATTGTTTAATAGCCTATTGTGTCTTTTAATGGAAGCTGGCTCAATGAAGTTTGTTTTTTAGACCGATGACGGTTACAATTACAAATAAAGTGACGGTTGATACGCTAGTCACTTAACTCTAAATCTATGACGTTTATCGCTCCATATATCTGATTTAAAATCGCATATTTGGGCCAATCAACTTTTCGTTCGACACTATTTTGTCCCGTAACGCAGGTGACAATTTCATGAAGTTTAGTACACACAAGTTCACATCGATACATTTAGGTTCCAACGGTTTTTCATTGTAAATATGTGTATAGTATTCATTGACGTAGGTACATCATTGTAAGTTCGTGAAATACTTTTCACGAACTTGGGTTACTACCAGAGATCGGACAAATGCGCGTCATTATTCGTAATAATATGGACATGACTACAAAATTTAATAAATGAATAATTAAACGAATAATTTTCTGAAATTCTATGTCCAAGCCTTAAGATGATAATTTACAAAAGTTTTCATAGCTACCGGTGTGAAATAGATATTTTTTTGAAAATGATTAAATGATTCATTATTTAATCGATTTTGGAGTTTTGCGAACAATGACGCACATTTGTCCGATCTCTGGTCTCTCGATTTTTATCCATTTAGCTTATCGTCGTGTTCGTTTAAAATATAATCAAATGTATATATTTGGTCTTTGTCCGTTACTAGTTCTGTTACCTTACCCTACACTAAAATCATACACTTTAATGACTCGAACGCATACAATTCCAATTTGCAATTTGCTCAAAATCGGGTCAAAGTTATATGAGTCTACATTCTCTTTTGCCTTGAAACTGTGCTGGTCACACATTGATCACAAGCAACTGCCCATTTTTAGACCGTATTACATTAGTTTTTAGGGTCGACATTATGATT
Source organism: Thaumatotibia leucotreta (assembly GCA_025490895.1). Lineage (NCBI taxonomy): Eukaryota > Metazoa > Arthropoda > Insecta > Lepidoptera > Tortricidae > Thaumatotibia > Thaumatotibia leucotreta. The sequence continues at coordinate 6,963 of JALPQI010020201.1, forward strand.
ACTTTGCAATGTTTTTGTATTTGTTAGTGCCCCTTCAAATCTTTAGTCGAGACAGCACCTGGCATTTAATGAATACCTTAAGAAATGTAATGCGTGAATAATACTTCCTTCGCATTTAAGGGAAATGTTATACCTTTGAAAGAGGAATTCGATTTTAACACATTTACAAATGTCGGGGATTTCGGCAACGGATCTAACGATTAGTAGCATTTTCTGTGTAGTTTTACCTAGACAACGCTTTACGAACAATTTTAACGAACATAGTTATCCCTATTATAGCACATTTTTTTGTTTCAGTGGTTTAGAAAAAAAATATGTCATACATAACTGTCATACATAAGAGTGCATTACACACGGATTGCACAAGTACTGATAAGTACTGATAAGTACATGATGTGTATATAGGTAGAAAATAAATAAAAGTCTTTTTGAATAAATATCTCGTTTAGGTACATTGTATCAGGGACCGGGTGCCGGTATTTTCTCCATACGAATTACGAAATAACGGTTCTTTTTTGTTCTTTTTCATTCTTCGGTATATAAATAAATAACATACAATATTGACTACTACATAAAGAGTATAAAACAATTAAATTATTGGGCTATTTCGAGGTTTATCTAAAATACCGGTTCGGGTCTCTGCATTGTAATTTCTTTAGACAATTCATTCGCTACTAATTAATAAGTATGTGTGTATAAATAAATTTAAAAAATCTGTACATCGTCGGTTGACAAGCAAAACTCACTAAGTAACAAATACCTACTTGAAATAAAGCTCTTATCTCAGTTCTGACTTAATACTGACATAAGAGGTTGCTAAGATTAGTGACAGTTTTTATAGTGAGCTTTGCTTGTCAGCCGACGACATGTTCTTTCTTTCATTTATTAACTGGTCCTTTCCATAGTGGAAATTAAGATAAACAATGCACAAGCAAGAGAAAATGTTTGTTTATCAGCTATTGTCATAACATGATAAGGCGATCTAAATTTCCATACCCTAACCGGTGTTATAATAAACAAGATTATGTCATAATCGGTACCACTACGAGTAACTACGTGCTAAAATGAAATAACAACAAAGGCATTACATACGTGACCGATTTTAAACTTTAATACGTCAGTATAAAGACTACGAATCTTCGCAGTGTGATTATCCTTGAGATGGCTAGACATTTCTACGAATCCACCATTCATGTATGTTCAGTTTAAATTATGTTCCTGTTACTGCCTGTTAGGCTAATAATTTATGTTGTATTTTCCTTAAATCAATTCACAAATTCCACTAATTTTGTTTTAATATTGTGTATAGTTTTCCTATAGTAAGGCTGCGTAATGGTAACAGTAAGAGTACATCTGGGTCGCGTTTCATAAAGTTACAATTTACAATTTTGCTGTTTGCCTCTCTTTCTAGCCAATATATGCGTGCGTTAGAGAGGCAAACAGCGAAATTGTAACTTTATAAAACGCGACCCTGTTAACAACCCAACTATTCCCGTGGGTGTCGAAAGATTCGACTAAGTAAGGCCCGGCCACAGACAAGGCCCGGCGGTGATATCTAATAGCTGGGCGAGTATAGGCGTGTCTCTTTTATTTACACGGGAGTGGGTATCTTTTGTTCGTGTTTATAGCCGATAGTTCATAGCTTAGTAGCTCGCGTTGAGGTTGAGACCAGTGCCTTTTATGGGCATTAATACACGTACATACGCATTGCCCAATTGTGGAACTGAAATGGGCTGATGATGTGTGAATGATTTTGTTTGGTATCCTCCTGCCGCCCAGACAATAAAAATTGCCAGCGAATTTTGAATTAATAGTGCAGGAAATAGAATAGGATTTCATTTGTTCGAGGAGACCTTTTAATAGGTCTCTGGGCGGCAGGAGGGTATGGTGAACTTTATCCGCTCCATACACATAGGTAGGGTGATTATAACGGTTACCCGGACAGTACCGGTTGGCGGACACTTTGCCGACAATGTTTACAAAAATCAAATAAATAAGAACCATACAATATGTAATAACAATATGAACGTGGAATGCGGTTCTCAGGTGAGTGACAAAACTGCACCAAAATTAAAACAATGGATGTCGCCCTTATCCAGAGATAAGCTGGTTAGTTTACGCTAATACACGGTGGTGAGTGAAAGTGCGATAAGCTTACGAAGAAAATAAGGATTCCGCTCGGCGCATAAACGTAAGTGTGGCATTTTTATTTATGGTACTTTTGTGTTATGCATTTATTTAGACGAGTTATGAGTTGCTTAAGGTTATTACCAAGGATCGGACAAACGTCCGTCATTTTGAAAACATAACCCTGTTCCGTATGGTAGAGACTTCCTTATCTAATGATATTAACATATTTTATTAAATTAAGATTTTTATTTATTTAAGATTTTTCTTATAATAGGAACAAAAAGTGTCTGTTTAGGAGATCCCAACAATTTCTTAGATACTTGTGCAGACCAAAACTATTCGAAACATCGTTACAACGTTAATTAATATACGCGATATATTTCGATTAAATCGTTTTATTTCATGAATTACTATCGCGGTAACCGAAGAAGATAATATAGGTACACTCAATAGATCAAAACTCAATATCAAAAATTCTAAGTCGTTTATTTGTCATAAATTCACAATCAGGGTACATAAAAGTAAGAAGGAGTTGGGATCTACTAAATAGATACTTTGTGATAGTGTAATTAAAAAAATCTTATAAAATAAAATATGTTAACATCATAAGATAAGGAAGTCTCTACTGTATGGAACAGGGTTATTTTTTCGAAATGACGGGCGTTTGTCCGATCCTTGGTTATTACATAGACTTTTTTAAATTATACTTACTAAATTTATAAAATATCGACTGTCCGCGTAACCGGTGTTCAGTTTTTGGAGTTACATCGGTTGGCGGACAGGTTGTCGCCAACTGAATCACCTTAGCTAATTTTGATTTTCACTTTTTGTAAAAAGTAATGAATGGACGTGTTCAACATTCATAATATGTTTAGATAATTGTATAATCAAGCTATTTTTTAGTTGGCGACCACATAATTTGTGTGCAAAGTTTTGTAAAATTGGTGTAAAGATAGTCGTGAAACAGGTGTCCGGTTAACTGAAACGACGAAATTGTGCATTCAGTTATCCGGACACGTGTGAATATTAAGAAGCTAAGAGTGATTAGTTTGTGTTAAAAAGACTGTAATGTTAACCACGATGATTCTATTAGGTAGTATGTTTGTTAAACGGCCTTCTGCACGTGGTATAATACGAATTTAAGTTAGATTACAGCTCACTTTGACGAGTTTGACGTGATCGTATTGAGGATAATCTTTATTTGTACACTCAAGGTGTTTTTAACCGATATGAAAAGGGGGCATTCAATTCGATTCCAGAGAGAATAAGAAAATTCCATTCCATACACATGTGATTTTTTTTTCAAATTATTTTAGTTTTAAAATGTATGATAATATATTGTAGTTGAGAGCTTCTGCCATTTGCCGATGAATGGCATTGTTATCTTTGTGGCCTTTTGTTAAACCCAGCATTTAATTAGGTGCGCACAATTAAATGTCTGCAAAGTTCTAATCCAGAAAGGTTTAAGTTAGGCCGCATTGTAAGTGTTATTTATTTAAAACCGTGTCTTTATTTATTTTTATATTTTCTAGATGCCGCCAAAAAAAAAACGATAGGGTTAAATATACCGATGCAGATTTAGTGAAAGCACTATACGCGATTCGAATACAAGCCAAAGGAATAAGAGAAACAGCTAAAACTTTTGGAATTCCTCATTCAACATTGCATGATCGCCTCACCGGAAAGCGTAAAGATGAACTGCAACCACCAGGACCACAGCCTATATATGGTACTAAGGGTGAAGAAGCCATTAAAAATTGATAAGTGCATTCATAAGTGATGTTGAAGAAGACGACGAAAAGAATGTTGGTTGCGACAATTGCCCAAAGTGGTTCCACCTAAAATGTACCTACTGCTTTTGTTGGCACGTTAAAGACAAAGCCTTCAAATGTCACGCGTGCTGTGCTGACGAAGACTAATAATTTTGATCACTGCGACCAGAAACTAAACGATTATACAGAGATAAATATTTAAACTTAATTGTTGTGATTGTATAAGCTAGGCAAAGGCATTTCTATTATCTAATTTTGTTGGAAAATGTTAATAACATTACTTATTTTGATTGTTTAGCGTCAATAGGTACTCTTAGTAGGCTAGGTATTCAAATTGTTATGTGATGATATTTTTATATATGTTTTCATATTTTATTGATTAGATGTTCAATGGTAAAGAGAAAAAACCAGTAATTCATGACCATATTTTAAATGTTTTTTTTTTTCCTGTTTTATATAAGTGATTACTATTGTTTACCATATAAGAAGGCGAATATATGTATAGACCATAATAAATGATTAATATCTAATGATATATGTTGTTTTATTTGAGATATTATGCCCAAAAACCGGGTGTCCGCCAACTGGCACGTAGTGTCCGCCAACTGAAAAAACTGTCCGCCAACCGGTGTTTCGGCTATTTTCGTACTTAAGTCCAATTTAAAAAATATAGACGTGCGAGGCACCAGATTTTAAGTTATATTTCTGACATATTGACACACAAATCAGTATAATTTTTCGCCTAAAATATATATTTTTTAGAGTTGAAAGTCGGCAACTCCCTTAACTGTCCGCCAACCGGTATAACCACCCTAGTTATTGATTTTGTTTCCTTTAGTTACGTAACCTATACGATGTGTAGTATGACTCAGTTACTTCTAGAAATCTAGACCATGTTTGAAAGCTACAGCGAATTCAAACGAAATAATTCTACCGCTAAAATCGAAATTCGTAAATTTCGAGGATTTTTCTCTGTTACTCAAACGAAGGCGTCATTAGAGTGGCCGCTGTACGTAGAAGTAAGGAGTTGGAATCTCCTAAATAGATACTTTCCGATAGTGTTATTAAAAATCATCTTAAAAAATAAAATATGTTAACATCATAAGATAAGGAACTCCTCTACCATACGGAACAGGGTTATGTATTCAAAATCACGGGCGTTTGTCCGATCCTTGTCCATAAAATTTCATTAGAATATTATTAAATTAAAACAAGTTGAACAGCCGTTAGAAGGATGCAAGCTGCTATCAGTTTAATTAGTAAATAATAAATTCAAAAATGTTCGCTATCGTGATAGAAACAAGAAAACACTTAAATAACCGTTATTTCCATTAATGCAGTCACGAGATACACGCGACGAGTTAAACACTTGCTTGACAGATATACCCGGGGCCTATTTCTCGAAAGCTTGTAACTGTAATACAGGCGGAAGTCTTTATCTAATTAATAGTGTTAGAAAGAGACTTCAACTTGTATTACAAGTTATAAGCGCACGGACGACGCCAGAAAGAGAGGAAACAGCGAAATTGTAAATTGTAACTTTCTAAAACGTGACCCATAGACCTTATTTCATAGACTTAAGAACTAATACGAATACTTTTCGTACAATTACTATCAGATATATGGGAGTGGACAGGGTGGTCACAAATATCTGAGCAGGCATCTATTGTCAATGCGTCAGAGTGCATGTTTAGATATTTTTGACCACCTTAGCCGCTCTGATATATCTGATGGCAACCTACCTACAATGAAGTGTTTATACCGTATCGGGACTTCGGGACCAATTGTAAGCACTTATCTCATGATAAGAGCGCACGCAGATCGGAATGAACCTTTAATATCGTAATATCTTATGTATCGCTTCTGCTATTCGAAATACTACTTTGTTTACATTACGATAAAACTAATTTAAAAACAACAGTTTTGGACAATTTGTTTATAAAATTCGTTTGAAGATATGCACGTAATACAACAGGGTACAATTGTATGACCAAAACTTTGTCAAGCGAAATAATGTCATGAGGATGTCACAATAATAGCTATAATATGAAACGGTTATTGTGATACAGATATTAGAAAACTGGATAGGTTATCGCAATCTGCTTTTATAGTTTCATAACAGAACAAATGACAGTTGGTTTACTGTTTTTAAATAAATGCTTACCAACATTAATTATTTATTTTTATGCTCTGCGGCCCCAGAACAAATATTTGCCAGAAATTACCAGCTATCCATCACCTTTTTAACCGACTTCAAAAAAAGGAGGAGGTTCTCAATTCGACTGATTTTTTATTTTTATTTTTTTTTTGTTGTATGTATGTTACCTGATATCTCCGAGAATAGTGAACCGATTCTAAAATTTCTTTTTGTGATCGAACGTGTATTACCCCGAGATGGTCCCATTGGCACCAAGTTGGGGTCTGATGATGGGATCCTGGAGAAATCGAGGGATCTCTTCAAATGTTACAGCTACATGTATGGCGCTTTTGGTAATTTTCATTCATTTACAAGAATTTGCATTCAGAAAGTAGGATTTGAGGAAACCAATGATGGAAACAAATCGGGGATCTTTGAGAAATCGGTTGAAGTCGGTTTTTTAAATTTTTAATTTGGTGATTATTATGATATTGATTAAAAAGGGACGGGTAGCCGCAACAAGGTAGCGAGCAGTCAAACAATGGATGTGCTAGGGCTTCTGTTTATTGAAGAAACAAGCACACTAAGTTACAAACATTTGACAGTACGTTACCTTACCGCCCAAGCTTTTTTTATTCGGATTCGGTATTCGTATCAGATTTTCATTTTGATACATTAAGACTTTGCGTCCTCTAAGGATTAAATTCCGACCGAGATCTCGGTCTCGGCATTCTCGCGAACTTATTGCGATTTTATTGGTGTCATATTGACATGAACTGACTTCAATTTCACTTTAAAATGAACGGAAGGAATAATTTTCAAAATCAATTGTTTCAACATTGCATAATAAAATCCGTAGCAGTGACGAAACATATGCATGATCGTATGACAATCGTGACGTATTATTTCCAAAGGTCAAACAGGTTTAAATTGTTGTCAGCTGTTGATAAAATATGACGAATTCGCTAATCTACCACGATAGAGAATATTTTGGCAAATCGCCAACTGTCGAACATAAAATTACCATAACTTTCTTAGTTACTAAGCGGCCTTCGGCAAACTATTACCTCAACGTGATCTTAAAATAGTTGACGAGTAAGTAAATAAGGTACCAGTCGTGCTGCAAGAGGATTCTTAACACAACACTGTCACGTCATACAGGGTGCTCCACGAGCCAGTGAAAACCTTGAACGGGGTGATTTAGTAGGCTATACTGAACAACTTTTAATATGGGGCCAATCACGAATCTAAAAAAATTGTCTTTTTCATACATTTTGACCGATTGATCACGACATTTTATATGAAAAAAGCAATTTTTTTTGAGATTTCTGGATTAGCTCCATAGTAAAAGTTATTCAGTTTAACCTACCAAATCACCCCGTTCAAGGTTTTCAGTGGCTCGTGGAACACCCTGTATAAAGCAAATGTAATAATAAAATAAGACAAAAAATTTACAGGGCTGGCCACGACATTCAATTGGTCATTAGACCATTAGGCCAGGCCACGGCATTGGTCTAAAGGCCCGGCCACGACATTGGTCTAAGGCGACCGGCTTAGCGGAAAACCATACGTGCGAGAGGGGCAGTAACCCATATCGGCATCTCGCTCCAACTTATGGATTCGGTTGCCGCTGGTCGCCTTAAAGGCCCGGCCACGACAGTGGTCTATGCCGGTCGCCTTAGACCAATGTCGTAGCCAGGAATGAATGAATTGAATGAATTACAGATACAAATAAATAAATATCATAGGTCGATATTTCAGTCATTTTGGCGTCTAAAAGATTAGTTAGTGTTAGGTTCGTTTCTAACGTTCGTCATGGCATTTACCAGTGGCACTGTGTGTGTACACGAGTCACACCATTTTAGTGCCCTTGGCGTTAATGAACAATACTAGCAAAACCGGCTTATTTGACATATTTTCGCACGTTATAAATACCTAAAGAGCACTTAATCTCGCGTCATTTTACCCGCGAAAGTTTTAGTTTTAACGCATTTAAATAACCCATTCAGGGGATGTTCGCTTATCGATATAGGTAATTATGTTTTAACTTAGCGTTGAAATTCCGGATTACATTCCGGTTCTTTCCAAACAGCTCTTTTTTTTCCAGATTTTTCGGAAAAAATAAATGAAAGTAGTCGTTTTCACCTCAGTAAGGTGAAAAACTGGATACATGACTTTGTAACTGACTGTACCAATGCCGAAATTGCGAAAAAACAGTAAAAACTTCACTCCACTCTATTACATTGTACCCACATTAAATCTTATCTGTTTCGCCCAATGGTTGACTGGGAGAGTATGTCATAAGGCATTAAGTCTGACATTTGTACTAATTTTAATAGAGCAATAAAGATTAGATAAATTAAATTTTATTCGCGATATCGGGACAGCAAGTTTCTCAGTATTACTGTTGTGGGTCTTCTGAAGTTTTCAGTGCCTATTAGTGAAACACCCTATATAGCCTCCTAAGGACGTATATAGAGACTATAGATTTCTTTGTCTTTGCTCATATCACAGACAGGCTCCTATCTGATAATTTTATTGTGAACAATAATAAGGTTTGTGATAGACTAACACTACACAAGAAATTCAATGCTGACTGTACACACAATAATAACTATCTAGTTATCTAAAAGATATCCATAATTGGGTATTACGGTTATCAGTAGTGTTGAGATAAGCCAGTTATTAGATAGCATTATAGGAGTTATTGTATAACTTATCTGCCACATTTTAATTGCATTTATAAACCAGTTAGTAAATATTTTAACATGTTTTTTTCTTTGGTTACATAAGGATGCTTCTTCGGCTGATAATTCATATAAAGATACAAGTAAATTCTATCTTTATGGAAAGCAACAAAGTGAGATATTTTAGTAAAAAGTCTTGCATATTAGTCAATTTCTTTAGCCATAAGTAGTAAGTTGTACACAAAGCAAACTTTGCTTGCTTGATATTAGTTAACACAATGTATCTATATGAAACATGTGTTAAACAGGGTGCTAATTAGAATCCATCATTGGAAACAGATCCACCTACATGAAGTTTTATCTAATTTAATTTTATCTAACCAAAAGATGGTATGGAATGATACCTGGCAATAGGCTGGAGGAGAAGGAACTCAGGGAGGACTTAAAGACATCCTGCGGTTCTGCAAGAACATTGGAAGGCCAGAGGGAAGAATTCGGGGAATGCTACCGGAACACTAACCTGCAGCTCCAGCTAAATGAAATGGGGTGAATGAGCACATTGGATGCTTATTATGTTTGCACATAGACAATTTGTAATTTTAGGTTATAGAATGTGTCAAAAATAATAAAGTTAGTCTATGCTGTCATGGCCGTTGTTTCAATCTTAACAGTGGCGACGAGAGGAAATTTTATTCAATTTATTAGTGAAAATGGCGTCGTTTGCGAATTTCCTGCTGCCCGGTCCATTTGATCAGAAGAAAGACGATTGGAAAGTGTATAAAGAGCAAATGCTATTTTCCCTACAAGCGCTTGGTGTCGAAACTAACCTAGAAAGTGCCCGCGCCATTTTTCTTGCACAATGTGGAAAAGAAACATTTGCATTCGTTACCTCGTTAGTAGCACCAAAGAAACTGACTGAGGTGTGTTTTAAGGACATTTTGGAAGTGTTGGACCGTTTTTTCACGCCTGAGAAAAGTGAGATTCTCGAAGCCGGGAAATTCCACGTGCGGTGTCAAGAAAAGGGTGAAAAGATGCAAACTTTCATATCGGCCATTAAAACGTTAGCGGTGCAGTGTAATTTTAGTGATATGGAACGACAATTACGTGACAGACTGGTGTTGGGGGTTAGAGATGTGCGATTGCGGCGAGAATTACTGAAAACGGACAAATTATCATTTGCGGATGCCGTAATCCGTAGTGTTCAGTATGAGCAAACTGTGAATGATCTGTACCCACAAAACCCTAGTACCTCGACACCTCTGGAGACCAAACCAACAACAAGCTCAAGTACATCTGAACCAATGGACACCAACATAGTTAATGTCGGCTCGCGCAAGCGCGAGGCTGCCTGTCGCCACTGCGGGGCGAATCATAACCCTAGAGGCTGTAAATTTGCTAGGGCGAACTGTAACTACTGCAAAAAGGTGGGCCACACGGTTGCCGTATGTTAGAATAGAAATAAAAAGAAGTTGAACATGGTTGAAGTTGAAGAACTTGATAACAGTGAAGAGGATGTTTCCTATATGAATGAAATTCTGCAAATTCATGCAAGGTCCAGCGCTGAGCAGGCTAGTGACAAGTTCTTTACTACAGTCAAGCTGTGCAATAAGGAAGTCCGATTCGAAGTGGATTCGGGTGCAGCGCGGACAATAATTTCATATGAAACATGGAAGAACCTGCACTTTAAAAGAAAATTGGGAGATGCCAATGTAAACTTAATAACATGGAATCGGCATCCAATTAAATTAAAGGGCTCGGCTGAAATGAAAGTCGAATATAAAGGCATGGAGCATAAATTAATAATGTATGTAGCTGAAGACAGAGGACCTAATATTTTAGGTAGAGATTGGTTTCCTGCTTTGGGAATACAAATAGAAGGACTCTGTTGGACAAATCAAGTACCAGATGAACTTCAGTTGGAGTATCCGAAAGTATTTCACAATGAACTGGGATGTTACAAAGGGCCACCTGCAAAATTGATACTGAAGAGTGAAGCTCAACCAAGGTTTCTGAAATGTCGACCTATACCGTACGCTCTTAAAGAAGAAGTGAAGAGTGAGTTGAAACGACTTGAGTCAACAGGAGTTTTAACCCCAGTAAGATATTCTGATTGGGCTACACCACTTCGTATAGTGAGGAAGAATGATGGGAACCTGAGAATATGTGGTGATTATCGATCTACAGTTAATGTCTCAATCAACTGTGATGTTTACCCACTACCTACCTCGACTGAAGCATTCCAGTTGCTTGCAGGAGGAAAGATTTTTTCTAAACTGGACTTGAAGCAAGCATACACACAGATGTTAGTGGACCCGGAATCTGCAGAGATATTGACATGGAATACTCCTTTGGGATTGATGAAGGTGAATCGTTTGCCATTTGGGGTCAGTGCAGCACCGGGTATCTTTCAGCGGGTGATGTCAAGTCAGCTGGTAGGCATGGACGGGGTGGCTGTGTTATTGGATGACATTGTGGTTACAGGAGCGAATGAAAATGAACATGCTACCAGGCTAGCAATGGTACTACAACGGTTACAAGACCTTGGATTCACATTGAACATAAACAAATGTCAATTTTCTGTACCATCTGTGACATTCCTTGGTTATGTACTAGATGCTGATGGCATACACCCATGCCCGAAGAAGGTGAAAGAAATTCAAGAGAAGCCAAGCCCTACAGATCTTAAACAACTACGTGCATTCTTGGGCCTAATTAACTTTTATGAGCGATTTTATAGATCTAAGGCTGATACATTAGAGCCATTGCACCAGCTTTTAAAAAAAAATACACCCTGGAAATGGGGAGAACCAGAAGAGAAGGCATTTATAATGGCTAAACAGCTGTTAACATCTGACATGACTTTAGTGCAATTTGACAAACACAAAGAAGTAACATTGACTTGTGATGCTTCAGAATATGGAGTAGGGGCAGTCATTAGTCATATTTTTGAAGATGGTCAAGAGAAACCGATTGCGATGGCATCACGAACAATGCAGCCTCATGAAAGGAAGTATAGCCAACTTGATAAAGAAGCTCTAGCTATTATTTTTGCTTTGAAAAAATTCCGAGAGTACCTGATTGGCATGAGATTTACAATTATCACGGATCACAAACCGCTAATAGGGCTGCTGAACCCAAGGAAACCAATTCCAGATCAGATTTCTCCACGTCTGCTGCGGTGGTCATTGATTTTGGCTAGCTACAATTATGATATCCAATATAAGCCAGGTCAAGTAATTCAGAATGCAGATGGGTTGAGTAGATGGTGCAGTTCAGAACCGGTACAAGAGGAAGCTGCTTTGCCAGAAGTGTTACTTCTAGAACAAACACCAGAAGGGTGGACAATTTCGGTAGATGATATCGCTCATGAAACAAAGAAAGATGAGATTTTAAAGAAAGTTGTGTTTTTTGCTTTACATGGATGGCCGTCAGAGACCAGTGACCGGATGTTGCTGCCGTATATACAAAGAAAGGATGCAATTTCTGTAAGCAAAGACTGCTTACTGTTTTCAAACAGAGTGATAATACCAGAGAAATTGCAAGGCCAAGTTTTAAAAATGATACATGCACCGCATGCAGGTGTGGTACAATCATAGGCGTATGCAAGAGCTTATGTGTACTGGCCAGGTATGGACTCTGACATTACAGAGACTGTTGAGCAATGTGAAAGATGCCAATTGACACGTAATAACCCTCCAGCAACACTTAGAGAATGGCCAACACCAGAAAAAGCTTGGCAGCGTCTTCATATTGACTTTGCTGGTCCATTCATGAATAAAACATTCTTAATTGTAATTGACGCATACTCGAAATGGCCAGAAGTAGAAATAGTTCCTAGCATGTCTAGCACACAGGTTATACAATGTCTACGGAAGATTTTTGCTGAACAGGGATTGCCTGACATACTGGTATCAGATACCGTCAACTGCTACAACTTTGCACGGAAATTCATGTTTTTTTCAAGTAACTCTTAAAGTATGTGTTATCTGTACTCTTTCTTACATTGCTAAGCTAATCTAGTTCAAAATACATTAGTATCAGGGTTCAAAGTATGCCAAATACTAATAGTTTAGCTTCTAGAAACATTTAAAGTTACAGTCAAAGTTGTAGCCAAAAGCTGCAACTTTGCCTAGTGGATTATCTGTGGTAATATATGGAGAATTTAAAATTGAAACCCTTTTTAATTTTATAGCAGTTATATCTAAGCCAAGGCGTCAGTAGAATACACTAAATACTACGCAAGTATTTTTTTTACGACATAGGCATAGTTGTGACGTGTTCTACAGTATTTCCATACATTGTCCCAAGCGTAGCTAGGGTTGTGCCAAACAAAATAGACACCAATAATTTTGCTACTTAAAAAAATTGCATTTCTTTTATTAATTTGCTAATTTTCAGTATTGTAAGGGTTGAAATAACAAATAGTTAATAGTTGCTAAAGACTTAATTAATAAAACTATTTTTTTTTCATATTTTTTTTTATAAAATA
>JALPQI010020202.1:0-22165 GCA_025490895.1 Thaumatotibia leucotreta
ACCATAAATCTATTTATTTACTACATACCTATTTTCACTAACAAAATTACAATATATATTAATATTATATGAACTCTCTTAAACAGTATTGAAATTTAAACGATCATTTTTCGAAATCGTAAATTTTCAGCATTTCTGTCATTTAAGTGATGCGTCGAAATTTGGATTTCGAATTATTTTTACTAACTGATATTCTAAATATCAGCCCCGTTTCACCTGTACTCTATTTCAAAAATTCACCCTTTCTGGAGTAGAATACAAAATCTTTTTTTTTGCCGGTTTTACACTTCATTTTTATATCAAATTTGACTATCACAATACTAAATCCATGCTATCACACATATTGTCGAATGTGTTTAATTTGTTTTGACGACATACCTACTAAAAACGAAACAAAACTCAATATTTTGTTTAATTCATTTGTTTTCTTGTAAAAAAATCAATGGTCGTTCCGTGTTTGGTGTATCCATATTCTTTGAACATGCGCAACTTTTTATCAGCGATTTATTATCAGGCGCGGTTATATAACCGGCCGGTAATGCATCTCCCTCTCACGCGTGCGTTTCGAGAGAGATGAGTTCAGGATGGAGTGAGACACAGCATGTTGCATTAAATTTCGATCCTATTCTGTAATATGTTTTGTCCAATCGCGTTGGATCTTCGTGTGTTCCGGTTCTTTGTCATCAATGGGTCGCCGGGCGAGTCCATTTCAAGTGCCTCTTACAAGTCTTTTACGAGATATACTAGTCGAATGTGTAAAGAGGAAACTCTCCGACGGCCTCCGTACGTAATAATCCGACCGCTCGATAACGCATTCGCGTCGGAAGCGAAGTATTTAGCGCGATAGTCTTTAGGCCCTTTCGGCATTAATGAGTCGTGCCCACTTCAGCTGACTGCGTCGTACGCGAAGCTACTCTACCTACTCCAGTAGTAGTTCGGCGTTTGAGCCTGTCGGTCGGGTTGCGCGCGTGCTCGAGTAAAGCGGATATGTCGTTGATGTTTAAAATGTTTATAGAACGTTTCCCATAGGCGTGACGGTATTTTGTTAGCTTACAAAAACGTGAAGTCGTGAAGTGCTTCGCAGAGGCAGCGACGCTCCGAACCGGCGAGCGACTCTAGCCAGTGCGGGACAAAGCCCGAGGCTCAATAATGCTCAAATTTTTGACCCACAAGTTGCGAACGCATTCGTTGAATGAGGAGAACGTTTCCGAGAAGGTGGGTGTCGCCGCGATGGCTCTACCGGCTCGCGTGAAGGTCACGCCGCCACCAGAAAATGGCCGCCCGACCGAGAACAAAGAAGCGGAACGTTCGCCGGCTCCCGGCCCGCTTTACTCGCACACAACTCTCCTAAAATCGGCGTATAGACATTGCCTGATTAACCCTCAATGGTTTTAGGTGCTATTTAGATTTAGAAAGCGGGCAGGAAGTGCGGTTTACGGGCTTCGGAGGCGGCGTTCCGATTGATCGTGTTGTTGAGCCATCGTGTTGTTGTTACAGGTCGAGGAGCGGGACTCCGGCACTGAGTCTGACGACGAAGCCGACCGCGGCGACACCGGTGAGTTTCGCCGGCCGGCGGCTGGTCTGATACGTTCTATGTACCTCAAATCACACGCTCACTGAATTTTTGAGTTTCAACTTTAAGGAAATCTAATCGTATTGGAATCTTATAGGAAGTTAAGTAGTTAATTATTTACTTACACATAAATATACTCCCATGTTAATCTGCTGTTTTGCATCCTTATCAGTATGGTGACCTTGAAGGTCGACCTTGAGATTACCAATATCGGAGGTGTGTCGTGACGTGGCAGAGATGGGAACACACCTCGCGGAAGCGAGATCCGATCGTTCAGATTTTTGGCGATTCTTAAAATACTTAAACCAGAGGATAGCTAGCTATTTTCTTGTTACAAAATACCAGCTATACAGCTGCACCGTGATCATGATCAGTAAAAAATATTGTTGTGAATTAATTTAAACCATTAAATACCTACTTGGTTACGAGTTATATACTCAATATACCTACTGAAAGGTTGCAATTTCTAGAGTAGCGTTCATTAGCAAATTACCGGCGGTGCAGAAATTCGAGTGCCGAATGAATTCTACAAGTATAATTATTATTTAAGTTACTACCTATACTGGGTACGGCTTTGATCTATCGGCTCCGTCTTTAATATAGGAACTGGGAATAACAGATAGGTACCTTGACATTGATAAATCAGGTAGGTAATCTAAATGTGAGACTGAAAACCAATGCGGTAGGTAGAGTACTCTGAATAGAGAATCGGTGCCAATTTGTTCACCTTAGCTTTAAAACCTGGCATTAATTTGTTTCGATAAATTCCTACTTCCTAGGTAGGTATTCCGGGTGTCCCAAGACTATGGGACATGAAGGGAAAGTACCTACCTGCTCTAAAAATTGTTGTTAAGACTCTTTTGGTATTATTTTAGCTTAATAGCGAGTAAAACTGCATTCATAGATTTTGTATGACAATAGGTATTTTTAGAGACAGACAACAAGCAACACATCATTTTCTTGTAATTTTATTCATTCAGTTTAGTCATTTTACCCTTAGATTCCTTTCTTGTATGTTACTGTAGAAGAATTATTTCTTTAGGTAAGATTGGCAGCATAAACACAGGTGTTTATTTTTTCATATTTGAGCGGGTTCAATTCCCAGACAAGATCAGTATTTTTTAGAACATTGTGCAGAAATACTAACTTTTTCTAATAACATAAAGTCTTATTTAAGCAAAATAGTAAAATACCCTATCTACGATATTTAAAGTAAGTACTTTCCCTTATTCCCTTCATATCCCTTAGTTTTGGGACATCCTGTAATATTTTACTGTAATATTATGTATTCCTTATAAATGTACGATATAGCTAGCTAGGTAGGGTAGATGAGACGTTGCAAATTATGGTCCCAACACAGGGCTGACAACTTGTTATTTTTTACATTGGTGTTTTGGGGCGAGTGAGGATCGTGGTGCGGATAATTCAGTTATCTACAGATGCCTTCCAACAACATTTTCTTTTTTTCTTGACTTCCATAGGACACCCAGGCGCAGAAAATTAAAGCGATGGCGTGCTCTTTGTCCGTATAACATGAAATACCTATCCCTACCAATTTCGCTTCTCGCATCCAGTCCTTTTCACCATTTTTCGCCGCAAAGGTATACCTAGGGAGATACTATCGAGGCGCAAATTTACCTGTCCCGTTGTCTTAGAATGCCTATAAGGGGTCGTGTCGTGTTTTAAAGGTGCATTTAGACCACACGAACATTCGCTCATTCACTCTACGAAATTCGTTGGTTACACAAAACGTGATTATTGCATGGAGCATCCTGTATGAGTACCGATATTCGTTGATTTCGTTGGTTGAGTAGAGTGGGGGATAGAATGAGCGAATGCTCTTTTTGTCTAATTGCACCTTTAGATTTTTATGTGTTTCTTGTATTTATTGTTATAATAGGTAGTTATATAGTTTGTGCAACATGGCTGGACAAGTGTACAGAATTATCTACACTTCCCTGTGTCCATTGTTATAAAAAATACGGACTTTTTTTACATCGAATAGATATTTTTAATTCTTATACACGGAACAATTAATGAACATAAGGGATGAGACTTGGTATAGTTTAATACAATAATGTACACCGGATGATCACAACAATACCTAGCCCCAATTAAATATTATTTATTACTTCTCCACTTACAGTCAAACCTTTACAAAACTGAGACAAAACTTTAGTTCATAATTTTTTTGCGAACCCATTTTTATAACTGCCTCCTTATACCTATGTAAGGTAATAAATCCAGTGAATAAATCTGAAATGTTTTATCAAAGTTTTATCGATTCGCTACTTACTGACAACCCTGATAACAGCTGTTATTATTTATTTATACCGACCGATACTAAAATTTGCACGTGACACTGCATACAACGTTATCAAAGCGAATATACATGTGTATGTATGTGTGTATACCTTTAAAAATATTGCAACCAAGTTAAATTAACAGTGGATGAATATTTTTAGGGATGTCTAAAAGTAGTCATAAAAAAACCGCCGACTCTCACGACAAAAACGCGAAAGTTGCCTGGACATGAAATCATTTTAATGAAAAATATATTAATTTATGAAACGTATTATATATTTTGTGTATTTCTAAAAGTTCTTCCATTAACTCATAATATAGACGCAATTAATTATCCCAAATGAGGCAACATACATGTCACGTGATACATGTCATTTAGTATGAAAACAGCTCACCCCCGCCGAGCATTGGGCATCAGTTAATTGCAAATTAGTTACGGAATTAAAAAGGAGATTAAAGATCTATGGGGTATGGGGTTCAAGTGTTTTTTGAAGCTATTTGAAACCTTGTCAACAAGTGTTTTATTTAATATGTACCCTCTTTCACCGTCAGTGTGTAAAATCTTTCAGTGTTTTGGAAAATTACACCCCTGCGAGATTGAATAGGGGCGCAACTTGAACGAAGATAAAATATTATTTCAGTTTTCTTTAAAACTAAATAAGGTTTAGATATTTGGAATTATCAAACAAAATTTTTCGTAAGTACTTATTTAGTTTTATACACTAACGTCAATTTGCTAAGTAAATTTTTACCAATAGTTAATTCTGATATTCCCGCATAGTTAATTTATTTCTCGGTACGTTACGTGTCGTATGAAGACTATGAAGTAACCGGCAATGTGCCTTCATGCCTTGACATGCCCATTGCCCACCCAATTTTATATCTAATCATTTATCACAATGTTATTATTAGACTGATAAAGGTTCGGGGTAGAGTGAAACAAGTTGAATGAACGTCGGTAACTATTTATTTAAATAATAGAGATTTGTTGATATGTATTTTATGTATACAGGGTGGTTTTCGATAATCTGTACATACGGAAAGGGTATATCCAGCTCATTTTATCGGTGAAACCGTTTTTATTTTTGGATTTTAGCCATTAGGTTTTTATTACAGAATTTTTGATTTTCACTAAAAATTATGAGAGTTAGCCTTAATTAAAGCGCTGTAACTTTGTGTCTAAACGTCTGTTTACGATTTTTTTCTTACTTATGTATTAGTTGAGCAAAATACGTACATACATAATGTATAATTTAAATGCTTAAAGTTGAGGGTTTTGTATGCGAAGAGTCTAGGTACCGATAGAACTCCGGACTTCGGATGGAACTCCATTGCGAAGCTGGCGCTCGTCTCTCTATTTTCGTAACTCTTGATTACTATGATTGATTACCAATCCCACTGGCCAGCTAGAGTCAGTTCACTCTGTATGTTTGTTCACTGTCTACTATGTGCAAAAGAAGGTATGTCTCGTAAGCACAGGTGGGGCGTAATCCGCGTGTAGTGCATCAGTAATTTTGCCGTCGAATTACCATGGAAATAGTTATTTGTACAACATGAGAGCAAAGTACGTATTTGATGCGAGTGTCAGTTTTGAGTCTTGAGCAAGCGAAAGATTCTTTTATAGAATCACGAGCGTAGCGAGTGATTCTGTAATAGAATTGTTACGCCGGTGGCATGATAAAAACTACAAATATGAATTTAGACACGTTAGAAGCGTTTTCAGCAGGCTGAAATGCGTTTTCAGGCCGTTTCAGAAGGTTCTCTTTCACATACTACAAAATCAAATATTCACCCCAGATACCGTCGTTTTCAGGCGCCTGAAACATGTTTTCAGGCCGTTTCAGGATACCCTCTATCCGATGGCGCAATAACCTGAAAACCCGTTTTCAGGCGTTTTCAGGACCCCTTTTGGGCCTCTCAAGTACAAATCGGTATATAGCTAAATTTCCCATAGGAGTGAAAGAGAAAGCACTATTAGATAAAGACAGCATGAGAGAATGTTCTGGAAGGATGTGAATGAGACAGCTATAGGGAGAACATTCTGGACGGGTGTGAAAGAGAAACCTGTAGAAAGAGACAGCGATACTCTAGAATGTTCGCGCACCTAACTCGGGAACTTTCTAGAGTCGAATCTTCTCGTACTTTGTAGATTTGAGTGGCTGGTATAAATACACAGCATGACCCGGCCGAGGAGTAGTTTCAATTGAGACAGCGAAGAGATAACATCAAGAGCGAAAACTGCGATTCTAACTGCGAGTTTGCGAAGTGTTAAGTGTGTGATCAGTGTTTTAGTTTACTGTTTGTTCCTTTAATTAGTAATTAAAGTGTCAGTTTTAAATAGTGGCTTATTTATACATTTTCTATAGAAAACCCACCCCACGAACGTAACATTTGGTGTCAGAAGCGCGATAGAAAATGGGTATAACGCCACGTGACAACGAGACCGAGCCAAAAGGAGTTGTGACCCGGAGCCAAACTGCACGTGAGGAACCTGCAGCGCAGGAGGATATTGCAGTACGTGAAGAGCCTCCAGCATGTGAGGATACTGCATCCAAGCCCGGTCCATCTGGTTTGCAGGCTAAGAGTACTCAAGACGTAGACCTCAGAACTATTCTGATTCTCCTGAAGGAGCAGTCGCGCAAACAAGATGAACAGTCGCGGAAACAAGAAGAACAGTCACGGAAACAAGAAGAACAGTCGCGGAAACAAGAAGAACAGTCGAAATTGATTCTTCAAGAGTTGCACAAGGCTGCTACTGAATGGAAGCAAGAAATGTACGAAGTCCAAGGGAAGCTCAGTGACATGGAGAACAAGATTCATGTTGTAGAGGAAGCGGTTGAGCGTCGCCTCCAGAAGCTTGAATTAAAAGTAGCTAGTGGCATCAGTCCCTGCACACCTGAGATATCTGTGCCGGGAGGTGGAAAATTTAAGGCACCTCCTTTTGATGGAACATCTTCGTGGGCGGCGTACAAGCTACAGTTCGAGTCCGTGTCCAAAGCAAACGGTTGGAGTAAGGAGCAAGCGATGACGGCTCTGACGTTGGCACTTCGTGACGAGGCTCTTACAATTCTAGAAGCTCTTGGAAAAGAGCAATCTTATGACCGGCTTCTAGAAGCATTAGAAGCCCGTTACGGAGACAGTCATCTAGAACATGTCTATCGAGCTCAGCTGAAAGACAGAACGCAGGGACGTAATGAGACATTGCAACAATGGGCCCTGGAAATTGAAAAGTTGGTCAGAAAGGCATACCAACGTTCAGCTGACTCTTTAATAAAAACCATGCTGGTGCAGGCATTTGTTGATGGGATCCGGGATTTGGAAGTAAGGGCGGCAGTACGACTAGGGCACCACGAAAGCCTTAAGGATGCCGTAGCTCATGCCCTAGAAGTTGAAGCTGTACGCCAAGATCCATCAAGATCGTATAAGCTACGTGAGGTATCTGCCAGGGAGCCGATTGCACCTCGTCGGGAGTTTGGGCCACGATGTTACCATTGTGGAGAACGTGGCCATATACAAACTAGTTGCCCGAAAAGAAGGATTGCACCTCATCGGGAGTTTGGGCCACGATGTTACCATTGTGGAGAACGTGGCCATATACAAACTAGTTGCCCGAAAAGAAGTAGCAGGAGAGAACGAGATGAATCCCCCGTGACCAGGAATAAGGGCTCTGTACGACCAGAGCCGCAGCAGGGAAACGAGTAAGAGCCAGGACTAAGGGACGAGTGCTGGCTGATGGTCGAAATGTCCCAGTAGTGATCTCGCAAGTCAACGACGGGAATAGTCTGGTCGTCAAGGGAGAAATGGGTGGAATACCATGTAACCTTACTATCGACACCGGAGCTTCTCGGAAGCCTTGCCCTGATGACTGCAAGCATTGTCTTAGACAAGAGGGCAAGGAATGCTTGAGGAGGTTGCGAACAGAAACAGTTAGCGAGGAATGGAGCGATGAATCCATGCAACGTGCACAAAAAGAAGACCCCGACATAAAGCCCATTTTTGACTGGGTTAATGCAGGAGTACCTAAACCAAAATGGTGTGAAGTAGCTCCGATGGGGACAGTTACAAAAAGCTACTGGGCGCAATGGGATAGTTTGGTCATGCATAATGGCGTATTATGCAGGAAATGGGAGTCAGCGAATGGGAAAGATGTCCATCTACAAGTTGTTGTCCCAAGGAAAAGAGTGAAAGACGTTTTAGAAAGCTGCCACAACGGTACTTCTGGTGGACACCTTGGAGTTAAAAGGACTTTAATGAAAGTTCGACAACGATTTTATTGGATCCACTGCCGCGAGGATGTCGATGATTGGTGTAGAAAGTGTGTAAGCTGTGCATCAGTTAAAGGACCGCATACCCGAAGCAGAGGGGCACTCAAGATCTACAATGTTGGAGCACCTTGGGAAAGAATTGCGTTAGATGTCGCAGGCCCGTTCCCTACATCAGACTCTGGAAATAAGTACATTCTTGTTGTGATGGACTATTTCACCAAGTGGCCGGAAGTATTTGCTATTCCCAATCAGGAAGCAGTTACAATAGCGGAAAAGTTAGTCAATGAAGTAATTTGCCGTTTCGGAGTACCCCTGGAGATACACAGCGATCAAGGCAGGAACTTTGAATCTGCGATATTCCAAGAGACCTGTCGAATCATGGGATTGCATAAGACAAGAACTACGTCATATCATCCTCAGTCCGATGGAATGGTTGAGAGATTCAATCAGACCCTGGAGAGACATCTTGCCAAGGTAGTCGAAAGTCACCAAAAAGATTAGGACCAACATATCCCTCTCTTTTTGATGTCATACAGGTCCGCCACCCATGAAAGCACTGCAGTTACTCCCGCATATGCCAATTTCGGAAGAGAGCTTCGTTTACCTGCTGACCTCTTAACAGGACGACCACCAGATGCTCCGAGGTCTATAACAGAGTATGTGTGCGATCTAAGAGACCGGATGGATGACGTTTATAGTCTAGTTCGCGAGCACGGGCTTCAAGCTAGCACGAGGATGAAGACCAGGTATGACAGGAAAACCAACCAAATTGGGTACGAGGAAGGCTCATTGGTGTGGCTACATAACCCTATGAGAAAGAAAGGAAAATCTCCGAAACTGTCCCCGAATTGGGACGGGCCGTACAGAGTGGTTACGAAGATCAATGACGTTACGTATCGGATACGGAGGAATTTACGAAGCCCATGCAAGATTGTTCACGTTGACCGGCTCGCCAAATACCACGGAAATAATGATGCTCGGGACGAGCATGTCTTAGGAGGGGGTAGTGTTACGCCGGTGGCATGATAAAAACTACAAATATGAATTTAGACACGTTAGAAGCGTTTTCAGCAGGCTGAAATGCGTTTTCAGGCCGTTTCAGAAGGTTCTCTTTCACATACTACAAAATCAAATATTCACCCCAGATACCGTCGTTTTCAGGCGCCTGAAACATGTTTTCAGGCCGTTTCAGGATACCCTCTATCCGATGGCGCAATAACCTGAAAACCCGTTTTCAGGCGTTTTCAGGACCCCTTTTGGGCCTCTCAAGTACAAATCGGTATATAGCTAAATTTCCCATAGGAGTGAAAGAGAAAGCACTATTAGATAAAGACAGCATGAGAGAATGTTCTGGAAGGATGTGAATGAGACAGCTATAGGGAGAACATTCTGGACGGGTGTGAAAGAGAAACCTGTAGAAAGAGACAGCGATACTCTAGAATGTTCGCGCACCTAACTCGGGAACTTTCTAGAGTCGAATCTTCTCGTACTTTGTAGATTTGAGTGGCTGGTATAAATACACAGCATGACCCGGCCGAGGAGTAGTTTCAATTGAGACAGCGAAGAGATAACATCAAGAGCGAAAACTGCGATTCTAACTGCGAGTTTGCGAAGTGTTAAGTGTGTGATCAGTGTTTTAGTTTACTGTTTGTTCCTTTAATTAGTAATTAAAGTGTCAGTTTTAAATAGTGGCTTATTTATACATTTTCTATAGAAAACCCACCCCACGAACGTAACAGAATCTTGAGCGTAGCGAGACACTCGAAAGACACGAGATTCAAATAACTTTGCTCTCAAGTTGTACATACAACTTTTCACCTCAGCATGGAGAAAAGGAAAATATGTTATTAAACATTTATACGTGCCATCCCGTTATTTTTTGTTTTTGTTTTACCATTATGTTTGTAACAGAAAGTACATAATTATAACTACTAAAAAAATGAAAGCTCATAAAATTTTATAAAACAGTTATAATTATTTAGAAATGAACTCGTGTCGAATTTCTGAACGCGATTCTGACTCGCCTAGTACCACGATATCCGTCCGTTTTAAAACGGCTGTCTTTCTCTCTGTCACACTTATATATAAGAGCGATAGAGAGGTGGAATGACGGACGCCAATGTTATGTATGCTTGGTGGTAGGGGCCATATGCCGTTCGGATACAAGGAATCGGGTCCGATAAAACGCGTCGTCTAATACCTACAACTGGCTGAATACGCTAGGATGCCATGAACGAAAAAAAAAATGCATATTATGACAATTTATAACGTAACATTTTTCATCTCTGTCTTTTTACTAACAAGTGAAAGAAACAAAAGAAAAAGTTGAAGTCTAAACGTCATGGAAAACAACATTCACTCAGTGAGCAAAATCGCACTTTGCTCACTGATTTCGCGAATCAAAAGAAGTCTTTTCGAGCTGCTGAGGTGAAAAGTCTGTAGTCATATTGCTATCACTGGGGGCTTCAGTATGCAACTATGCATTGCACTGCGGCCCTACCGCGAACTTCGAAATCCGAAAATTTTGGGGATTTTATGACGCCTGATCGCATGATCTAATCCCTGAAATTTACGAATTTCGGAGTTCACGGTAGTAGGCCTGATTTCAATTGAGACAAACATGAATTCGAAAGTTTCAGTGCACATGTCGAAACAAAAGGTTATGTCTGCGACCATATATAACATGGACGTCTAACACCGGCTCAAAAATGCCCCCAAAACCAATTGTTCAATTGTGCCAAGATGGGCAGGACATAGCGCTTTTCGTGACACCGCGCATATTTCGGCGCAACATCAGACGAATGTTTGTTGAATATCGCCAATCAAAACTTTGATGGACCAATCACCACTATTTTTAAATGGCGGTTTAAGTTTTTATAGGTTGATATTCAAATTTTGCAATAATTGATATACTCGTAGAATACTGATGCCGTAGCACGCACGGCACTGGAGCACTGGCACTGGCAGACCAACACGCGAGTATAGCACTCCACGTAGGTACCTACTCTACATTTTATCAACGTCGTCACGCAGTCTACCACGATCCATATCACCACGCCACGCCATTATAATGTCTATTTACAATCACAAAAGCGTCAATTTCTAGTGATTTCCACTTATCTACATAGAATCCTAACAAAATGTTTCCACTGCTGAAGAGATGACGCTGCGATTGGGCAGGATTGATAGTCTCGAGTACATTAATTGCTCCGACATTGTGTAGGTATTAGCTGATTGAAGAGCTCATTTAGATAGTGGTGTATTTGCTTTATGGATATTAATTTATTTTACTAAGTACCTATGTGTAATTTCGCTGCGTGGGATGTTGTATGTTACAATAAAACATACGAATAATTAACCACGTTCATAATACAAATTGATATTTTCGATGTTGAGATCGCAGAACTGTATCAAGTAGAAGTTCGTCGAATTATATGAGAACCAAGCGTGTAACTTTTTTCGTGGGTACTGTGACGTCACGCGTATCTTTTAGTGATGTGCACAAGTTGCACAACATAGGTATCCAAGCAGAATCGTTTCAAATCGTGCTATCATACTTCTAGTACTATATCTAGGGAAAGTGGGGACGATCCGTACACTTTTTATTATATGCGTCGTAGAAGAAAAAGTACTAGCAATTTTTAAATGAAATCAATGCTGCTTGGTGGCTATATTATCTGGCTTTAATAATAGTTCGGCATAGAACTAATACAAAGTAAGGTAAGAACGTCAAGAGTGTTTTTCCCAAAAACTGAAAATTGCACGAAAGCGCCCCACGCGTTACCTTCGTACATAGTATTTTTAACCGACTTCAAAAAAAGGAGGAGGTTCTCAATTCGACTGATTTTTTTATTATTATTATTATTCTTCGGTTCTTTAAAAATCTCAATGTAACCAGTACATTGGCGTAATGAAGTGCACGGGCCGAGGCCAAGTGCATTTCATGAGTTTTTTTTTTTTATAAATAATCATTATCATCAGCTAGATATTTGGGTAATTGATATAGGTGTTTGAACTTGTGAGCTGGGTAATTGTATGTCGTTCTGCAAAAATTTACGAACGATTCGGCACGTGTTTAAAATTACGGCTTTTTGCATGAGTACATAAGTAGATTTTGGCAAAGCTAGTGATTTTAAAGAGGTATGCAATTGCTGTGGGATTACACCCGTAGTAGACAGAACAATTGGTACTATGGTTACGTGATTCAGCTTCCATATTCTGGTTATTTCTTCCTTTAAATCTGTGTATTTGGAAAGTTTCTCTGCTATTGTGTTTTGGATATTGTGGGTGTTTGGGATTGCTATGTCTATCAAGAGGGCTGTTTTGTTCGTTTTGTCTATTACGGTGATATCCGGTCTATTATAGTGTATGGTTCGATCAGTTAATATGGCGCGGTCGAAATACATTTTGTGTGTTTGGTTTTCAAGGACGGTTACGGGCTTATACTTGTAGTAGGCAGTAGCTGGGGGAGGGATCAGGTGGTACTTAATTGCGAGTTTTTGATGTATTATATT
Organism: Thaumatotibia leucotreta; assembly: GCA_025490895.1. Lineage (NCBI taxonomy): Eukaryota > Metazoa > Arthropoda > Insecta > Lepidoptera > Tortricidae > Thaumatotibia > Thaumatotibia leucotreta. The sequence continues at coordinate 12,657 of JALPQI010020202.1, forward strand.
TGCAACCTGATCATGCCTGTGTTTATAGTCGGTTTGGACAATTGCTCTGCACGCTCCGGTTATATGTTGTATCGTTTCGCTCGAACTATTACATTTCCTACATAGATCTACGACTCTATTTTTCATGATATGCTTCTGATAGTTACGCGTCTCTATAACCTGGTCTTGAATAGCTAAGATGAAGCCTTCAGTCTCCGGGAAGAGTTCGCCATGATTCAGCCATGCGTTCGACGCCACTTTGTCGACATTTGGTTGGCTTAAATCATGGCGGTGTCTCCCGTGCAGTGACTTCGCGCTCCACTCAGCTATTTTAGTCTTGTGGTCTGTAAGAGCTTCGGATTTTTGAGGGCTAACATCGTTTAGATTTAAGGGTGTGAATTGATGGTCGGTTTGTGATATGGCTTTGTGGATGAGAGAGGTATTACTTTTTTGGTGGAAATACTTTCTTAAGGTTGTTATTTGCTTGCTATGAAGGTTTAATATATCTATGATGCCTCTGCCACCTTCCTTCCTGGGCAGTGTCATTCTCTGGAAACATGATCTAGGATGGTGTTTCCTGAATGTAGTCATAGTTGTGTTTATTAAGCGCTGCAAGGATTTAAGATCTGATTTACTCCATTTAATTATGCCAAAAGAATAAGTTAGGATAGGTACTGCGTAAGTATTTATGGCTTTAATGGTATTTCTCGAGTTCAACTGGGTTTTTAGTATCGAGTTCAGTCTGTGCTTGAATTGTGTCTTCAAATTCTCCTTTATTGATTTAGAATGAATGAGTTTTGACTGTAGATATCCCAAGTATTTGTATCCTGAACTGTCGTCTAGTGGATCTATTGTTTGTCCGGTCTCTAAAGTGTATGTATGTTTGTAGCTTGTTCCTCCTTTAATAGAGTTAATTTTACATTTGTCTATACCAAATTGCATTTTTATGTCATCAGAGAACATTTCTGTCAGTTTCGCTAATCGGTCTAGTTCAGTTTCATCAGATGCATAAAGCTTAATGTCGTCCATATAGAGAAGATGGTTCAGAAGTACGTTGGATTGGTCTGTGTGTTTGTCATTTGTGTCGGGCTGATATTTGAGTGGGTATCCTAAATTTGTATTATTTAGTATATTGGACAATGGATTGAGCGCTAGACAAAACCAGAGCGGGCTGAGCGCATCTCCCTGAAAGATACCCCGCTGTATTTTGATTGGGTTCGATACTATTGTGTCAGTTGGTGTAGTAAGCCTAAGTCGGGTAGTCCAGTTTTGCATTGTAGTCTCCAGGAACTGGATGATTTGAGGATGTATTTTATAAATATCTAGTACTTTGACTAACCAGGAGTGGGGTACGGAGTCATATGCCTTTTGGTAATCTATGTACATTGTATGTATGTCGGATTTTGACTTGCTGACCTTATTTAATATTACAGAATCAATTGTTAGTTGTTCCTTACAACCTTGGCTAAATTTTTTACAGCCCTTTTGTTGTTCAGCAAGAATATCATGCTTATGAATATGTTTGTAAATTAGTTCAGAGATACAAGTGGTAATTATTTTATATATGGTTTGTAAGCAAGTGATGGGTCTGTATTTAGCTGGATTTTTGGGGTCATTCTGATCTTTTGGAAGCATATAAGTTGTGCCTGTAGTAATGTATGTAGGCAGTGTGTCTGGGTGCATAATAAAATCATTTATATAGTTGTGCAAGTAAGGGTGGAGGGATGTAAACTTCTTGTACCAAAAACTATGGATATGGTCAGACCCTGGTGCTTTCCAGTTATGCAAATTCCGTATTACATCAGTGAATGTTTCTATTGGGACGGCTTCAAATTCCATATCACTTATTTCAGAATTAGCCATCTTTTCATTTTCTATCCAGTCAGCTCTGGTGTTATGAGTAACAGAATTTTGCCAAATATCAGACCAAAATTTGTGTAGTGTTTCAGTATCGGGCCCATTGTAAGAATTAGAGGTATGCTGGTTACTTTGGTGGTTATTACTAGTATCAGATTTTAGTTGTCTGTAAAATTGCTTTTCACTATGGACAAATTGTTGATTCTGGTCTTTACGGAGTGTGCATGCTTTGTATCTATGAAGGCGACTAGAAGCGACGGCTAATTTTTGTTTTAACGTATCTAAAAATTGTTTTAAATCCGTATTCACACCTTCGTGTGTAGAGTGGATCTGATACTGTTCTACAATTTTCTCTACTTGTAACCTAAGGTTTCTGCATCTATTGCCATGAATATACTGTGTTAACCTACCTATTTTTACTCTCAAGTCCTTAATTTTCTTATCTAATCTATGTTCCCAGTTAGGCTTTTTCTTTTTCGGGGATTGGCGTGATGCTATAGGTAGTAAATTAAGTTTTGTGCCATTAGCTTTGGCAGCTGTCCAACTTGCGCAGTATAAAACTGTTTGTAGGGTCAAGAAATTGGTGACGCTGTCAATTTTGTCTGGTAGGATTTTGTTGTTTATGTAAGCGACTATGTTCGAGAACTTCTTTGATGGTTTCTGTTTGGGTATGTAAGGACGATTTGTAGGATCTGTATCTGTAAAATGTTGCAAAGCTTCTGAAAATATGTCGTTGATCTCAGTACTATTATCTAAATCAGGCAGTTGTTGCTGTCTGTGAGTGATGGATGAAGATAAGTCTGCATTGGTTGGAGGACTAAGAGAAGGGGGTATTTCGTTCAAAGTTACATTAGCGTCTGTGACTGTGTGAGGATCAGGCATAAAATTTGTAATTGTGTCTGTCTGTGAGATGTTACTTAGTTCATGCTCAACTTCTTGTCTGATTTGATTCAGTCGTTGGTCAGTGATATATTTATTATGAATAATGGTCCTTCTTTGGTCAGCAATTCTTTGTTCGCTGACATGAGCGAGGGATGGAAATTCCGCAATAAAGAGTTGATGTAGTGGTTTACGATATGCTGTTCTGTTTGTTTCTAAGTGGGTCAGACGGAAGTAAATTCTAATTATAGCTTCGTTCTGTTCATTCGACCATCTCATTCGGGTTTGTGCATTTTGGGGCGGGTGTGTCGGCTGTGTGTCTGGTACTGACGTTTGAGTGTGAATTTGGATACTTGTTTCTAATCTTTGTAGCTCCTCTTTAACTTCGGCGTAAATTCTATCTATTGTTGTTTGGGACAGCATTTTTTGCCGTTCCACAGCTCGTCTTTGGTCACCAACTCTCTGTCGGCTAACAGTCATATGGGGGAATTTTTCTATGAATTTCAAATGCAGGGCTTCTAAGTAGTTTCTCCTATCTGTGTCTAGTGATGTAAGCTGGAGGTAAGTGCGTAGTATGAACTCGTTCATTTCTGTTGTCCATCTCTTACGCTTTGTGGCTCTACCTTCGGTGGGTGCAGTATCGATATCCTCCTCTAGGAGGGCATCCTGCACAACATCCTCAGGGTTAGTACTAGATAAGGTGGTCTTGGATCTAGTCATGTATGAAGGGCGAGTGGATGGGATGGAAGAAAACAATGAGTCTGTATCATCGCCCGAATCGGCTTTTTTTTTTTTTTTTTTTTTTTTTTTTTTTTTTTTTTTTTTTTTTTTTTTTTTTTTTTTTTTTTTTTTTTGTATGTATGTATGTTACCTGATATCTCAGAGAATAGTGAACCGATTCTAAAATTTCTTTTTGTGATCGAACGTGTATTACCCCGAGATGGTCCCATTGGCACCAAGTTGGGGTCTGATGATGGGATCCTGGAGAAATCGAGGGATCTCTTCAAATGTTATAGGTACATGTATGGCGCTTTTGGTAATTTTCATTCATTTACAAGCATTTGCATTCAGAAAGTAGGATTTGAGGAAACCAATGATGGAAACAAATCGGGAATCTTGGAGAAACCGGTTGAAGTCGGTTTTTTAAATTTTTAATTTGGTGATTATTGATTATTTACCACAGTATTAGTTTTGTTCTCAACTGTCTGTATTTATTTACAAATATTTTATTCGTATATCGACGACTTCATTTGAAAATAACAATATTCTCACTTAACAAAAATATTGTGGTACATTCGTACAGTAAGGATTCTCATACATACTTGGCTGTACGAAAGTACCCCAACCAAAAATGAAAAAGTTAAAACAAAAAATAAAAATAGCCGGTATGCTAATCATAAAATAAACCATTTGATTGATTTGATACATATTTCAAAGATTAGTTTATGAAGTATATTTAATTACGTGTGTAACTGAGCAAATCTTTCTGAAATAAATGCATTTAAAAATGACTCTTATGATTACTTTGAGGTGTCAAAAGCGTTTTAATTTTTTTGAAGAAACTAGCTGACATGTTTCCATCCCTTCTTGGTGGTGAGTTATGCATATTAGTGGTAGTTAAGTAGTTATACATCAAAATTTGAAAATGTTCGCGTGTCGGATAGCGATAATTATATTTTGTAACACTTAAAACAAATAGTTAATTAACATTCACTATACAACACCATAGGCAATTACATTAGTTTTACTCTTAATAACCGAGAAAATTATATTTAGACGCAACAACACTAAACTCAACGACAGCGACGCCGTAATTGGGTGAGATAAAGTGTGTTACATTTTTTTTAAATCTTTGTTACTTCGTGAATAACGTGAACCCCATAACCCAATATCAACTTATAGTTCTTATAATAAAATAACGTACCTAATTTTTCCAAGTAATACGTGGATAAAACCAGCCCAGTTTTCGTATTCTGTACCTAAACCTGTAACATATTCACAATTTACATTTAATATTATTGTAAATACCTTCGTTAATAGCTACGTAGCTCTATTATTCTCTTATCATTGTTGACAGCCACACTCATTGCAGGCCGATTGCCGCTATCTCTGCGACCCGCCGTTTATATTTACTATTTAAGCTATTTTCAGCATGACGATTTTCAACATCAAATGTTGGTAGATGATGAACGTCCGGTTATGTCCGAGCCAGATAATTAGAAATTTTGTTGTAAATGGCAAAAACGGAACCCTTATAGTTTCGCCATGTCCGTCTGTCCGCAGTATAGCTCAGTGGCCATTAGTACTAGAAATCTGCAATTGATTTTTTTCATATTTTTTGGACCTACGGATCAAAAGTGACATTTTTTTTGAGAAATAGTACATTAGGTACTATAGAGTATAGAGAACGGGAAACGAAAGGTTACAGGCCAAGTAGATATATCTGGCCGAAGGAACTGAGGCAACGGAATACTGAAGACTACGAACGAAATTTTGTATACAACGATATAAGGAGGATAACAATACCTGTTATGATTTTACCTATGCCATGCCGTAGATACCTACTACTTTACAAGCAAATGAACAATTTTTGATTTATCTCTGTTCGTTCCTTCGCCTTCCCGTCATTCCCTTCCCCATATTTTGAGGATTCTTGACTAGTTTACTAGGGAAAGAACCCTTTCGCCTATAAGGATTTCAATGTATTCCAAATGTTTCCTCTGTTTAGTTAAATTGAGGTACGGCCTTGGAAGTGCGACTTGTTATGCTTAAACAGGGTATTTAGTATTTACTCAGGTGACGGTAGAAGCGGTAGGCAATACTTGACCGCCTGCGCAGGCTCCACGAGTACGTGTGTACATGAACACTTGTATGTAAACTATTCAATACTCGTATCGTATTTGAACAGTCAGAAGTTATTACTGCACGTTAGTCATTTGTTTCGGATAAATTGTTTTAATCGAGTGAATTTAAGTATCCAACTTCGGCCGAATAGTGATTTTGTTATGCGAACGCCGAAACATCACTGCTCGAAAGTTAGATGAAAGATATTATATTACCAACAATTAGTACAGTATATTTATTTATTCGACCGTGGTACAGACTGCAAAAGTATACACTGATTCATTCGACAAAATCGACAAGCTAGATAGTGTAGAGTTATGTCTAGGGCTGCCAACTGTCCCGCTAAAGTATGGGTCCCGCAAAGGGTTCGCGCGGGACGCCGATTGTCCCGCTTTTCGGGTAATACTAAACTGGAAATACTAAAATAGTACCTAATATGAATACGTAAATGAAAGCAATTCCTGATTGCATCATGTTAATTTGAATGTACCACGACGGCCGTGACTATAGCCCGTGAGCACCGTGCACTGACCGTATATAACTACCAAAATATGAATGATTGCATCTACGAGTAAATTGAACCGATCTGAAACTAAGCATTGCTTGTCAATGTCAATGTCGTTCGTCCCATCCCGCATTTTATTGCGAGGTCCCGCAATTTATTCGCGAATGTCCCGCATATCTGTGATCTTTGGTTGGCAACCCTAGTTATGTCGTCCTGATCGAAGCCATATCGAGTCCAGTTTATCGAGATCTAGATTCACTTAGCATTCAGTTCGTGCCGTGAGCTTGCGACGGTCAGATTGCGTTGAATTAAACATAATCTCCAAAACTGGATGTATTAATTGGTTGCCATTTCTCCGAAGTGTACTCAACGGATAAGCTAGGGTTACTACCTAACTCACAGTTATATGTACTTATTCCATGCATATTACATATAAATCGGAACCTATGTATGTTTAGGGGCTTGTAGAAAATTTAATATTCCAATAACTCTGACAAGTCACGTAAGTATTCTGATAAATTGTTGATACATGGTGTCCCGTAATTGAATATTTAATCTTTTCTAAATCGATTTTAATCGACTAAGTAATTGGCATTGAATATCGAAGGTTACAACACTATTCCTAACTTAACTTAATTTTGACAGATGAATGAGAATTCGACCTTGAAAGCGCCTCTACACGTGCTCGACAGTTTTAATTGTTTCATTTTCATTGCTCGTTTTCAATGCATGCATGTCTGACGCGTCAAGTTAAAGCCGCGATGGTGATCTACAGGGTGTTTTTTTTTCGACCGTTCAAATTCTACGTAGTGAATGTGTATGACCATACTGACCAACTTTTACTATGGGGACAAAGTCGAAATCGCGAAAAAAAAATCAGCTGTTTCTTACATTTCGGCCGGCGTAATGCCGCCAATTTGTATGAAACAGCTGATTTTTTTTTCGCGATTTCGACGTTGTCCCCATAGTAAAAGTTGGTGAGTATGACCTACACATTCACTACGTAGAATTTGAACGGTCGAAAAAAAAACACCCTGTATTATTAAATGAACGCTCAGCAACAAAATGTATTTATTTATAACAGATAGTTTTAGGAAAAGAGTACTTACCGATGAAAGAAAATATCGTGATTGATAGTTCCTACTTTTTTGGTGGTGGATGTGCGGTTAATTATTGAGCATAGCATAGGGGCATATTACTTTGTGCGTCCACATCCACAAGTCACACGCGGTGTGCGGCCGAGAACGCACTGAAGATCGAGCCGAGACGTTTTGTCTCCCATTTCATTTGAAACGCGAAGGTATATACATACTTCGCGTTTCAATGGGACTTTTTCCATACATATTATATTGATATAGTTCTGTGCTTTTAACTCAACTCAATCAATGGGTAGGTACTATATTTTCCTTACATAAAATAGCTACGACGGTATAATAATGTATTACGGACAACATTTACAATAGTTTTCAGTAGTTCTTTCTTGGTCTGTCAGCCCTAGGGTAGACATTTTGCGCCATCAATTGGCATTTGCGCAGTGAATGGGCCCCCGCCTGCACAAAAAGTAACTCCTGCGCTGCCGAACAACGGAACGCTATTTTGGCAAGTGGGAGTGAGACCGCAGATGCACACTTACGTTACATGCCTCTTTCTTGTTTTTAATACATTATTTGGGAATCGGGGATATCTTGAAATTATACATTATGGATTACATGCTTTTTGATGCAGAATGGTTGTTTGTTCACAGAAATGGGGAGGTATGCTTACTGTAAAACTGTAAACTATTTATTGGTTTTTTAGACTCTGTGTTGTATTTTTTTTTTGTTATATGTCCCATAATGTTTTTTTGTGTTTTTCCCATGTTCTGGCGTTTGGTCTCCACTGTAAGTCGAACATGTGTTTATAAATAAAAAAATGCAGGTTAACATATAATATGACACTTGATCGGGTAAAGCTATATTATGTGTGCTTATTCGTATAATAAGAGACAAGATTCTACGTCTGAAAGTCAAAATATACTCCGAATAATAGAAAACTGTTAGTATGTAGGACTAGGCATGTACAGTCGATGGCATAAATATATACAGGGCTACTTTTTCACCGGTACAATAAATTTTCCCACATATTTGGTATCGATAATAGATTACATTTATCAAACAAAATTGACATTTTTTTTTTCATTTATTATTAATTTATCCTTCATGCAAATGCAAAATAATGGGCCTACTTATGATAAGACGTCAACGGGGTGCGGGACACAGAGGGCGGCGGAAAGGGGTGAGCGACCTGCGCACGAGTTGGCAACATAGCAGTTACCTCAATCTCGGTGACTAGGTCAGGGACGGTCAGTGTCACGGTTGACGTAGGTATGTGCGCACGCGCCGCATCGTACTACCTTCAGTCGGAAATTGCTCGTACAAAATGGTTCGTAGTTATTTTCTCATTGGGGAAAATGCAGTGGCAGCCCAGCGGCTATACGCTGAAGAAAGTGTGCCCCGCCTGGAAAATGCCAGTGTTATAGCTATGGCCAGCCAGGTCAACAGATTTGACCCCATGTGACTGTTTTTGTGGGGTGAGGGTAGGCCCAAAATTTAAAAGACTTAAAAAATCTAATAATAAGTGCATTTGATGAACTTAAAAGTGAGAACTACAGACTTGTGTTGGGAAATATCGAAGGAAACATTCAAAAACGGGCAAGAGTGTGTTTAGATAACCACGGCCAACATTTTGAACACTTGCTTAAGTATGTGAATTAATTAATTAGTATGAGAAATGGACTCCATTAATCAGGTATGTTTTTTTATTCCAATCATTGTGCATAAAGTTGATTTCAAGTGTTTAAATACGCCTCAATGAAGAAAGTTTCTGTCCTTAGTGCAAGTATGAAGGATGATTTGGGATCAAGTAAAATTTTTTTGCCAAGTCATAATAATAAGTTAATTATCATTGTCGCTTTTCTAAGCCGCCATGCCACGTGCGATGACGTTGTAAACAAACAGTTGCCAGTTCGTGTGTTTTGCTAGTTATGTACATTGATAATGCGTAATGCGTCCAATTTTCTTATTAGGTTTGCGGATAAGTTCAAACATCGGTATTTTAGTTTTTTTGTTCTAAAGGGGTAGTAACAAAAAATGTTAGTATTCTGTAACTTGGACTACTATTACGTATGTTGATTTATTGTACTGGTGAAAAAATAACCCTGTATAAGTACAATTTTAGATCTTGTGCTCTAGACACAGGTATAAAACTGTATACATTTGTATGCCCTTCACTGTACTTATTAAATGTAAACGTATTGAATTATTGATGTATTCTTATTTCGTGTCAGTTTCGACAAACTCGAAGCTACGAGATTTTGGTGAGTGCATGGGTTGGGTGTATTACTTTGCTCATACTAGGTATTTTTATTATTTTTACTCATTTATTAGTTATTGGCAATTAGGTATTT
>JALPQI010020203.1:0-21273 GCA_025490895.1 Thaumatotibia leucotreta
GTTCCGTTTTTAACCGACATGATAAAGCAAAAGCTGAATCTCTGGAGTCCTGGCAGGGCTTTTTAGCTTAGCCATTTATTTATTAATTTATTGTAACAAAAGTTTACACGACATTACAGTTTACACCAATGCGTCATGAAACTAAAATTAAAAGAGATACAAATAAAGATACACAGATAAAGGTACATATAAAAAAAAAACATTAAGTAGATATGACACAGTACAGTTAGCAGCAGATATTGCTAAGCGGGTGAAAATGAACATATTGGCACGACCTTTTATTGCTAAGACCCTACCCGCTAAGCAAATCTGTTGCTGACTGTACCTACCTATTGCATAAAGTCACTAAGTACCAATGCATCTACTTGCAATAAGTAATTGGTAAGTACGTGTAGTACCTCCCTTTATTATAAGAATTTACAGGGATTATTAAAACCAAACTAACCTGATCCCACATCCCAAACGAAGAATACTTCTGCGATTTACTCCTGACCGACCAATCGTTGGGCCCCTGTTGTGCCGCTGTCGCAGTGAGGGGTATCTTTGTGAAATACCCCATATGGTACCCTGCTTCCACAAGCAGCACTGTCACCTTCGGGTCCTCGGAGAGGCGGGCAGCTAGAACACATCCTGAGGTTCCAGCTCCGACTGAAATGGGAGCTTTATTTTGCTAAACCACGACCAAGGGAATGACACGCTTATTGACGCCTGCTCAGCTACTTTATAGGCGTTGCCGATCTAGAGATATAGTGCAGGCTTATTGATAGGAAGTTAGGAACACGCCGTCATGAGTAGGAGGTAGGTGGGCCAATCAACTTTTCGATCGACACTATTTTGTCCCGTAAAGCAGGTGATAATTTCATCAAGTTTGCTAGAAAAAATGCTTATAAATTGTACATGCGTTAGTTCACATCGATACATTTAAGTTCCAACGGTTTTTCATTGTAAATATCTGTATAGTATTAATTGACGTACATTTGTAAGTTCATGAAAAGTAACGCAGCAGACGGAAAATATGTTGATCGAAAAGTTGATTGGCCCAGGCCTACTACCGCGACAATCGAAATTCGTAAATTTCGAAGATTTTTCTCTGTCACTCAAACGAAGGCGTTATTAGAGTGAGAGAGACAAATTCTCGATATTTACGAATTTCGTTTTTCGCGGTAGGGCCGCAGGTATGAGTAGGGCTAGTGCGGTTTGGCTGTGTTTTAGTGAGTTATGCCCTACTTTATAATTATAGCTAGCCTTCTACTCGTAGATTCGCACGGGTACAATACTGATGGTACGTGTGGTGACGGCAGTAAGAATACATTTGTCATGTCATCACGCCAACTCCTCCTGCGGATGTCGTAAGAGTCGACTAAGGGATTGAAGTGTCACGACTGACCATTATTTGATAAAAGATTGATGATGGGCAGCAGCGTCATCATAGTGGACACATTACTGCGATCGCCAATCCGCTTGCCCAGCGTGGCGATTATGGGCTACCTCCTAATGCGTCTGTACGCATAGTTAATAGGAGAGGCCTACGTCCAGCAGTGGACTATCATAGGCTGATGATGATGATGATGACAATACTGATACTAAAACCTTCCTCTTGATTCACTTTATTATTAAACAAGCATCAAAAACCGTTGCGTAGTTTTACAGATTTAAGCACACGTAGGAATATAGGGACAGAGAAAGCGACTATGTGGTGATGAAGACATGACATTCGCAGTGCCCTTTTTCAACGTAGGTGGTTTAAGGACATAATTCTGCAGTGAGATCGTTATTGCCATAATTTATTTGATTAAATTGACGAATATTACATTTTCAAACGCCTAAGGAAAACCAAACTAGAGCCAAATGGGTTGCTATAACATTGCGTCAGGCGCGCTAAAACTTACCAACAATGTAGTCATATCTCTTCTCCGGCTTCGAAATAATGCTTGGATACAAATTCACATATCTCTGATACACTAAATAGGATACACCCGCTACAATAACACCAAACACGTACGAATTCACCGTCATATCAGTTTTTATTCGACTCGACTACGAGTAGTAGACTCGAGTCCTGCTTTACTTAATCCCGGTACGATGTACTGTAAATGTAGCTTAATTGAATTAAACAGGTATGCGCAACGTTTTGCTAAAGTAAAATGATGAAGAAATTTTCTTAAATGTTGCATCACACTGATTCATATTAATTTACAATTAGCTAAATATTAGTCGTTTTTTAAAATATCTTATTATAGGTGGGTACACTAATAAAATCTTAACGTTGATTCTTACTTGTTTAGTTCCCAGCCAATTTTGACCCTACTTGCAGTTTTTTTAGGATTAAGAAGATAATAAGGTAGGTGTGCGGGTACGATTTACTTATATTTATGACGAATACATAATTACTTTATTGTTAAAATTAATTTCAGTGTCATAATCAAGTAAAAATTAGTGATTATTAAATATTATATGTTTATAGCTTCATATAAAATGTATTGCGCAGAACTTATTTATAAATTGTATAAAAATTAAATACATTATGTTGTGAACCCCTGCCTAAAGACGTAAGAGGATTAGTCCGGTCTACCACAGAGAAATCGATGAATTCTTTATAAAAGCGAGTATATAGATAGTGATACCATACCTGTAAGGGGCTATTCACTTAATTTGATTGCTTCATTATGTAAGCTACACAGTAACCCCAATCAGGTCACATCGAAGACCTAGTGATTATCTGATTAATGGGTCGTTTGCAAAAAAAAAAACATTGTTAAGATTTAGTGAAACCATTGGGACCCACAGGCAACCTTCGATGGTGCTGGCCGCGGCATTGGCAGACCGAGAAGGAGATGGCGGAACAACCTGGGCCCGTTTCTCAAAAGCTTGTAACTTGTAATAGACGTGGAAGTCTCTTTTTAACACTATTAATTAGATAAGGACTTCCACTTGTATTAGGCCCCTGGACGCATTCTATCCGAATTGGCGGGAGAACTGTAACGACCGGGCCGAATGGAGGAAAAGAGGGGGCTCTTAATTTTCCTCCATTCGGCCACTGCTGGGCAAAGGCCTGTAACGAATGGAGAAGAGAGGGGTCTTTTCCTCCATTCGTTACAGGCCTTTACCCAGCAGTGGGACACTAAACCAGGCTAATAAAAAAATAAATAAAAAAATCTGGACTTCATGTCACATTTTTGTTTTAAAAAGTTACAAGTTGCCCATATCCCATATACCTATAGGTACCTACATTGTATGAATAACATTTGTAGCACAATGGTAATAATTGTGAGTTTTGTTTTTTATTAAAGCCTTGATTTTTTTTTGCATTATACCCTAGTTATAAAAGTGATTGTTGATACAGAGTTAGAACAAATAAGACAAACATTATTCATGTTTAAATATTATTTATTTGACTATGAAAGATGTATTCAATGCACTGCAAGAAACGGAACTTTGCTTATTCTAGCATTAAAACATTCACTTTACAGATCAAACATGATTTAATGATGAATTTTAGTGATGTGAATGCTTTAATACTCATTTTAGAGGACATTACAACTCGATGTAGATTTTTACCACGGATCAGAACCATTATTTTCTCCGTACATAAAGAAGTTCATTTTTTGTTCAAGTTTTTTCTTCGGTTCATGGAGTATGTAATTTAAAAATATGATGTTATAAATTACATAAAATATTGAGTAGTACATAAAGAGTATAAGACATTCTAAAATATTGGGCTATTTTGAGCTTTTCGTAAAATAATGGTTCCGGTCCTTGATTTCTACACAGAAGATTTAAATGCCACCAGTTATCAAACCACGGTATTAGAAATAGACAACTTGTGTATTACAGTTCAACGTCGCCCCCCTCTTCAATCATTTCCCCCACCGCGGGTACCATGACAGGTGCCTCGATGATCCGTTTGCGGCCCTTTGCATCCACAACTTCAATGGTCTCGGGTTCAACCTCCATTTCTGTGTCTTCCTCGGCTTGTCTTTGTTTGAGGCCTGCTGCTGGTGATCTAAAATGACAAGAAGCAATAATAAGTGTAAAGCTTTTTGAGAAGCATCAGTCTAATATGTGTTATTTTAGTTATCCATTTAATAGCACTTCAGAATGGGTGACTGATCACAACACAAACAGTTATTTTCTGTTAGTGCATGAAATAAAATATTACTTAGTTATTAAATGTTAAAATCCAGGATTAAATACCAATGTTTTATTAAAATTAGTTAGTTTGCTCCAAACATTTTAATATGCCTGTTAATATAAATTGAAGAAAGTATTTAACTAAAATAACACATGAAATAAAACTATGAAAACGGATTTACTTGCATATACTAATGAATTGTAACTTCATCCCGACATGTTAAAAGTAATTGAAGACTGGCAAAATCCATAATAATACTTAATTAACTATTTGTAGTTTTTTTTTAATGAATCTAGGACACTTGTGATTGCACAACATTGTATCTTAGATTTTATGACCCATTTGAACAAAACGAAAAACGTGAATATATTAGATTAACCCTCCACCACTGTCAGTCATGTGACATGACTGACAGGAGCAACACATAATAGAACAACAACATCATTGAATATAGCTCTATTGGACATCACCTCAGTAGGGTTAAAAATTATACAATTAAATCTCACAGGAGCTTTTGTATTATAAAACTATACATTTTATGGATATGAGAATTTAGTAGACTATACTATAATTTGTTTATATCACAAACCTGATAAGTGAAATGTCCCTTTGCACTTCTCTGACATCTCGCTGCCACTCGACCTCGCGTCCTTTCCGCAATCTCTGCATAATGTAGTTGTTCGATCGCTTCTGCCTAATCTCCTCCACCTTCTTCATGGCTTCGATTGTCTTAGCCCATAACTCCCTGCTGTATTTGATGGGAGTATGCCGACGCTTCTCGAACTCAAAGGATGGGTCGATCGCCAGTTCCTTTCCGGCGGTCTTACGGTAAGCTTTGGTCCATTTAGTTTTACGCGGGTTCTTCTTCTTTTTGAATGCAGCGTGGCATTTTGAACGGCAGAACCTGAAAATCTGATCAATGTTTGGTTAGTTTCAAAACTTGTTGAAATACACATTTTTGTACCGGATAACGATAACAATTATTTTACCTTGCAATCGTTTCTCACAAATTGTATTCCATGACCAGGATATATCCTGGAGGAGCAGAAATAACACGTTTCGATACGCATTTTTACACGTGCTGTGTTTTGATTATGACAGCAACGTCAAAAAGAAAAATAAATATGGCTGACTTCAGGTCAGGGTTGCAATTTAAAACAGCGACCGCATAATATAATTTTTCAATTAAAAATAATATTTCGTTGCAAAGAAATATTATTTTTCTTGTTAGGACGTAAAATCGTCGAAGATATTTAAAATATTGATATTTCATTTTAATTTTACAATAACTGCTATTTTAGCCTGCCATCTGTTGAACTTTCAAAGAAACTAACTTTTTCTACCTGCCCATAGATGTCAGCACGCTCATTAAAATATAACTCTGACTACTCGACACTAGATGTCGCTTGCATTCACTTTTTTAGCGTCGGTACAAGTTAAACCAGTTACAGTAAGCTCCGGTTAAAGTGCCTATAAGTAGATAACTAAACTTTTCAGTTGACTGTCCGATTTATAGCTTTCCTAAAATACCGCACTGTTTACTCTGCGGCTGGATGTTAATCGTCTAATTACTGCAGTGTTGCGTCAGAAACGGGCTATTGCGAGTTGGTTTTATGTCTTGTTGAATTTAAATATGAAATAAACGATTTACCATGGCAGATTTATTAAAATGAAGGTTATAATCAATAAAGTTTTTATTTTACTTCATGTGCTTAGGTTGCAATAAAAATATATATTATTTTCACTGTCTATTTATAAGGTAGGTACCAAACTATTTTAATAGGTAGGTATGTACCAATCCTAGTTTTAGCACGTTTTAGTTGATACCTAATCTATAGGGTGAATAGCAGTAGGTAGCTTAGGTAGTTAATTTTATTATGCTAAGCCATCAGGGTACCCATACCTTTAAAACTAAAACGGTAATAAGTGTGCCGGGTGGTCCACTCCACATGCCGCCTGCGTGGTCATGACGTGACGCGTGAGGAGATTCCTCATTCCCTCATTATGATGTCCCTCAAATTACAAAATCAGACTCATTCGATCCGTAAGATCTAATACAAATACGTAATGACTTATTTTTATGAATTCTATAGCTCAGAGTCTGTAATTGCATAATAACGGTGGCTGGGCATGTTTTCTAGTTATTTTTAATATTATGTTTATATAACAATTTGAGCTGCGTTCGAATAAGCTTAAGTTATTATGAGGTGTGGTGGATCTGCAGCTTATTGTGTAAAGAATAGTCACAGGAAAGGCGAACATCAGCACGCAAGCAAATTATGTGTTGTGTAGGTATGTAGAATTTAGAATTTAAAATATTCGTTATTATTGAAATATACAACAGCAAAATAAATATTTTATGAAAAATCTTATTGTCGGCGGTAGGTCAAATACGTTGATTATAGAAACAGTGGTAGTGAGCGAAGCGAAGGAAGTTTGCAAGGATCGTAGTATGTGGCGTTCAGTGGTTTCTGCCTACCCCAATGGGATACAGGCGTGTGTATATGTATGTATGTAGTTTTCTGGGCGAGAAAGATTCTTTATTGACAACCACATGCTGCTAAGGAAGAATCAAGAAATCGTCTGAAGATTTCGTCGCTGTTCCTACAAAAGTCGCTATGTGTTTTATTGCTACTTTACAGGAGACAGAAAAAACTGTTTATTTTGAATCTTGTTCACTCAAAGTAGGCCTATATTTTATTTTGATAAATATGTTCAGTTTAAAATATTTTAATGTTTTTTATAAAAATAAATCTCGGTTTTTTAACGAGAAGAATAAATATTAGATACTAATAATTTATCACATAGCTATTTTTGTTTCAGTCGTCGTCGTCAGTCGTAAAATAACTAATTACGGAAATTTACACACCCTTATCATATTCATTACATTGTTATTTTTATGAAAGACCTTCAATAAAACAAAATAAAACATGTTTCAATAATAATAGTGATAGGAAAATTTCGCTAAGTGTCGTAAGACGTTGCCTCAAGCATAGTCTACGAACTCAATGTAGTACAAAAATATCGCTATGTGCGGAACAGTACATATCGAGCCAGATTTGTTCTTATTTAATTCATAAAAAATACTCGCTATGTGCCTAAAATCACATAACGGGCTCCATTATAATAAAAATAGACATAGACATAGACAGATTTTATTTGGCATCATGTTTTCAAAAACAACAATTAAAAATAAAATAATAGACAAGAATTACAAGCAAATGAATATAACAGTAAGCTAAAGTAAGTAATATAAAACAAAATAATATAACAGGGCATGACAAGGAGAAAAAACTAATTTAAACTTAATCTTAAAACTACACTTATAAGTACTAACATAATCGAGTAACAAAACATCATGAAGAAATTAATAAATAAAAGCAGTATGATGCCAAAAAGGAACTTGCCTCAGCATAAAGTTGCAGTAGCAAACTAGTTATCTACTGCAACGCTGGTTTTCAGGCAAACCCTTCGTATAGCGAGGCTTTGATAAAAAATAGTCATGGTTGTACAAAACAGTCATGTAATTTTTGTAGATACTGTTTTTAGTAAGAGAATAATGTATGGAAATCACATAGCTAAAATTCACAAATCCGGAATTATTAAAGATAGCCTCATTGCTGTTTTTGGAGCGTATAGATATTGACATAAAGTTCAAAATGGCGTTAAAATCCAAAAATCAAAAAAATCACATAGCGACTTTTGTAGGCACAGCGACGATTTGCTTTAGACTTCGTGAGCCCATAGGTACAGGCAATTTAATGTGCAGAGTAGGAGATGGACATTTTTCAGATAGATACGTTAAGAATACGAGTAAATACCTATTAAACTTGACAAGCAAGGCGAATATTTCGGCTAAGTATTGATTAGATAAGGTGATCATTTGTGAGCTTGACCATGAAAAATAGTATTATGTAGCTAACGTTCGTGGCCCTATGATGGTAGCTGTAAGTTGCGAATGTATATATTTTTTTAAATGAAGATCTCATTTATTTCATTAAGTAGGTAATTTACAAAGTACAGTAACAATAACAACAGTAAATAAATTGGAACTTAAAAACTATTATTAAAATCATACATAAAAACTAAACATTTAAAATACGAGTAGGTACCTAAAGCAAGTCCCCCAGATCTGTCCCTATCGGAAGGGTGCCCATAAGGCTAGCTACAATCCCACGCTGAATAGTTATTTATGCCTATTCTTTGGCCTAGGAATGAGCCAGCCTTAGCCTATTTTTATTAAATAAATAAAATGATAATTAGCAGTTTCTATTTTTATAGAAGTTTTAAACGATGATGTAAGCAAACCTTGTATATAAAATATTTTCAATTTCCAATCTCGGTCATTGAATGCTGCTAAATGTATAAGTTATTTAATCAACTCTTACCAATAGATTATCCAAAACTACGCAAATAATAAAATAGTGCTATATTATAGATATTTTCTCAAACATGCAATGAAATGTTGTTTATGTTCGTCATAATAGGCTTTAAAGTATGACGTTGCAGCCAGACGGATGACCTCGAGATAATAGTAAAGAATTTTCATACGAATTTAACGGCCTAGGCCGGTAATCGGTAAGTAATATTTTTTTAAAACATGGCGTCCGTTTTCATGTACAGGCTAAAGAGCTAAATTCTGTATTTTTGATTGTCGTATTTTTTATTTCATTGCATATGTTTGAGAAAAGCACTATACATGCCTCGCCGTGAAATGGGCTTACCGGCTTCGTATCACTGTCCATACCTAACTCAGCGGATAAGCCTTTCTTTCCCGGCGTCTGCAGTAATGTACTATTATTTGAAATGTTTGTTAATTTTTCGCATTTTCTATAAAAATTGTAACGAATGTAGGTAATTGGTACTCAACTCTCACGGAAAAAATACAGTTGGTTTCAATGGAATTAGATGAAACTGATAAAATAAAATGTGCATCTTGCAATACCAACGTCTTGTGTTACAATTCCAGCATTGTCATTTTACGCGTGTCACCTCGTTTGTCACCATTGACAGCGACGTGATTTCCAGAGTTCCGTAAATTCTGATACTCCACCGAAACTCTCGCAAAAAATCATAAGCCTGTCTGGCAAACTGGATCGGCTACACCTAGTTACTTAAAAGCCTTATGTTTTGTTTAATAAATCAGTAGGATTTATTCACAGAATCTGAACAGTAGTAACGAAGCGAATCTTCTAAACTTAGGAAAAATCTTGCATACCGAATTACCGATCCGTTTGCGTGCCCTTTGCAGGAGTATTTTCTGGAAGCTTTGGAACTTTGTGTGCCACAATAGATCATTTACCGGTGGAAAGGACTAAGGATCATTACTAAATACATTAATAATAAAACTGCAATGAAAGGAAACTGGAAACCATCTGTTCTGCCGTTGCCCTGGATTAGTTACAGAACTCATTAAAGTAAGCGCTCTTAAGCGTCTCTTTTCGATTGTATTGATTAAAAGGAGAGGTGGGCTGCGAGTTGCTTTCAAACACGACATATGCTAGCCCCGCAGGTAGGTACTCAATGAAGAGCTGCTGGATAAAAATGTGTTTAGAAACTCCTAACTTATTAATATCAAAATTCGAACATTTCGTCACGTTACTATCTGAAGCTTATTTAACCTTTTCGCCGCCGAGCCAACGAAATAATCAGAGTCATATCTGCTTTAACACACAGCTTTATTACTTCTTCAGATGGCAAATGCATAATATTAGATAATTGGATTACACTTTTATGAGAGGTACGGCTACGGAATCCACCAAGTACGAGTATGCGCTTGCGATTCTCCGAGCATATTTGCATGCGCGGGAGGGACATGGCGGCGAAAAAATCGCACGTTTCATCCGCTATTAGCATACACCTTATAGGAATCACAACTAGCCGACTATTGATGCACTTATAAAAATGCAGGTATTTACTAAAAGCATTCCACTTTTAATATTTTTATAAGAAATACTTATAAGTTTCCTCACGGTATTAAAAAGCTTGTGAAAACTACCAAATGTCGATCAGCAAATTTACCCAAATTCTTGGTAGTCAGTTAATTCGTTCAACTCAGTTGGTCATTCCAATACCGCGTTCAACGCTGAATAACATTCGATGAATACCTTGGGTTGCCGACTGTTTCTAGATGTATGGAAATACGAGTATGTTATGTACTACATTTACTAAACTCGTAGGCGCTTACACTCGAATTTACAACTATGTATGTGCGAGTAACATTTTTAAACTTTAATCTGTCGCAACCATTATGTAATAGTTATTTATTATACAAGGGGGCAAAGTTGTTGTTTAACTGTCGTGCCAATATTGAGACCTGAGCTAGCGAAAGATTCCAAAATTGAGCCACGAGCGTAGCGAGTGGTTCAAAAACTGGAGTCTTGAGCATTGCGAAGGTCTCAAGACACGAGAGTTGAACAAACTTTGCCGCCAAGTGTAATACAACTTTTTTCCCCTCACTATCGCGAGGAAATATGATTACAAATCTTATCCAAATGTAAATTAACTTAAAGAAACCATTTAAAACTCAATGTCGAAACGTATCGTAGAATAGAGTTACTTCTGGAACTTAAATATAGCCAATGGCTTACAAAGTCACCCATGAGAACGACCAATTTAACATGTGAGCTCCGATTGCGCATGTTTACTACGGTCATACAGATCCACTTATACTAGGCAGTAGGGGGCTATAGGAATTAGAGCAATGTCAAATTACTTTATTCACAAGTGTGTAAAAAGCGTTTTTACCCGCTCGTATTAAACGATAAACGAGCGCTTTACGAGCTAGTGAGGGGAAAAAAATGTTTCCATTTTCTATCGAGTACACTTAATTAAATCGTGTTACCCAATGACGTTTAAATAGGTAGACACCCTGTGCGGAACAACAATATCAAAAACCATGGCACAATATGACATGAGCTGATTTTGTCCGGTTGATGATAATATCGCTTACTGCTTATTTACTTTCGGAAAAAAAATTCGTAGAAACTTGTGCTTAATGCCGTAAACATTAAGTGTCAAATCTGTATTTTGATGTTTTATTTAAGTAAAAACTTTTCAAA
The DNA here is from genome assembly GCA_025490895.1 of Thaumatotibia leucotreta. Classification (NCBI taxonomy): domain Eukaryota; kingdom Metazoa; phylum Arthropoda; class Insecta; order Lepidoptera; family Tortricidae; genus Thaumatotibia; species Thaumatotibia leucotreta. The sequence continues at coordinate 11,194 of JALPQI010020203.1, forward strand.
CCTATGACTCTATTTTAATTATGGTTAGACGTTTTCTGACAGCTCCTGACGGATGACATCTAAAATGAACAGAGAATGATGGGAGTAGCTTTATTGGTAATTAAAAAAATTGTGACAGACGACGTATGTGAATCAGGAAGTAGAAAATATCAAAATAAATACGTTTTACAGCATAATATTTGTCATTATTAGCTTCTAAGTAGTTTTATTTATTTATTTTACATTGGTATGCAACTTATGCTAGTATAACAATGTAATAGCTATAATGAAACCAGGTCAATTAGGACCTGAGGACATGGATTATAATATTTTTCTACTGCTATACTGTTTTTTGACATTGACACTGATAATAACCTGCATAATAATTGGTCTGAAGACAAAGACTTATTATTATCTATGCAACAAAAATGCGTAGTTTTTTAACTAAATAAATGCTGGCCATACGACCATTTTAGAGAAAATAATGTGAAACTTAGCTAGACGAATTAACTTACGTTAAAGACAGGTTTAGCAGTAGCTACAATTCGATGCACTCCTTTGCTGGTGGTATATATTTCAGATACCGGAAAATGAGCGGACCATACGACACTCGCGTGACTAGGCTTATAGAGTGCCTCACGTCGATCTCGAGCTATAATATTGGTCCATAGTAACCGTCGCTGAAGATTATGTGGGAATCTTAAATTAAAATATATTAATAAATACCTGATACTATAAATTCGCTGATTATACAATTTTAGTAATCAATACAAATTAAAATTATTTGCCGTAGATGCATTTTTTTTTCTTCAGTAGTCACCATACATTTCTTTTGTAATTTAAATAATATGTTTTGGGTATCATAAAATAAAAATATTATTGACCTAATACTGACTCCTCACATTTTTGTTCCATGACATGTCATTTTATACTAACAAATTAAATTAAGTAAAACCAAGAAAATAAGAGGAATACTCGTAAATTCTCTTATATTATGCATAAAATTTACCGGAAGAAGTATATGCCATCTTTTTTCCTGACTTTCGCATTGTTTTTTTGCAGTTCTTCACAGCCCATTTTGTCATATTATTGACAGTCACTACTCGCGGCCCAAAGACGACTAAGCAGGCAACTAGCCGCACTGTCATACTTTGCAGCTTAATTTTTGTGCCACTTTTTCCGGCGGACTGTGTATCCCGTTATTATTGTATATCTATGGTGTTACCAAATAGTACCTAAAGCTACTTATTCTGAACTTCAAGTAAATAAATAAATAATAAACAAATAAATATCTTGGGACATCTTACACAAATCAACCTAGTCCCACGGTAAGCTCAATTAAGGCTTGTTATGTGGGTACTAGGCGACGATATACATATACATATATAATAGATAGATACATATAAATACTTAAATACATAGACAGCCATGACCAAGGAACAAATATTTGTGGTAAATAAATACACAAATAATGCCCTCGCCGGGATTCGAACCCGGAACCTCCAGCTTCGTAGGCAGGGTCACTACCAAATAGACTACGGAGGCTGATCAAAAGATAAGGTAAGGTAGGTAGTGATCCTCCGTATGTAATGTACTGCAATATTATACTCTACTCCATAATAGTAAACGGAATCTAAAATATTGACATCAAGCCATTAGAATCGAAATGGTTTAAGTATGTGTAAAATTCTGTAGGTACACGCTTACAAACAAAGTTGACCTGACTGTACCGTTGTTTCAAATCAGCGTATTCAGAATTAACAGGAAATTTGAGGAGTAGGTTAGCTATAGCAGATTGAATACCTAGACCTAGGCTTCTGTTCCAATCCAACCGGACCTCTTTAAACTTTAAGTAAGAAAAATAAGTGGAGGGTGCAATAAAAATTATTGTACAATCAAAGCCTGATTGTACGAAAATTGATGATAAGGGATTGTCGTTAGCATTGTGGATGAATTGCAATTCATCGGATATGCATAATGAATAATAAATGAAAAGGAACAATGACGCTTGCAGATGGTTTATAATTCACAAGTCTTGTACAATCAATCATGTGTTTAACATTTCTGTTCATAAGGGGAAGAGAAAGATTAACTAAATAGTGATCAAATTGAATATCCGGAAATATTGTCTTGTTAATCTTTTAGTATGGCTGTCTTATGATAACTCAGTCGGTACAAATAAATTACTTCTAGAATTATAACTAACGTGAGACTCAAACATATTTAAATATTTATCACACCCGCAGTACACGTCGGGCTTTGGTCGCGGATACTCTATGATGAGGATCCTCTAAATGGATCGAAACATGTCGAGCAATTATCGACTTAAATTACGTGAGTAACCCGTGTGATAAATATTTAAATTACTTCTAATTCATAGCTTTCACTTACAGAACGTACCTTAAACTCTATTTGTCAATTATAAATACTTTGAACTACTAGAAACACACATTTATTGAAACAAAGTTAGCAAGAATTTTAGGCTATTTCGACACCTCTTCATATCTTCCATTTGAAGACGTTATAGTCATTATAGTTATAGCTTCACTGCTTTTCTTCCGCGTATATATTTAACCTCTCAACTCCTACTTCTTCCTTTGTCCAGATAATTAATCCTACACGCTTTTCTATCAACACAATGGTTACCAACGGAATGGCATATGTTGCGTGCTTACAACTTTACTGGCGTTCTAAATTTGGATTTTCTCTTCTCTGCTTTCGGAATCTGACAAGTAGTAAACCTAATTACGAATACACAAAGTCCGCCTAAAGACTGTTCCGACACAAGCATAGCAATGCAATCGCGAGTTCTCGTTAATTTCCCATACAATATTTCTGTCACGTCATCACAAAAAGCGGCCCTTAATCCCGCTGTCCCGTAAACCCGTCAACGCGTTCACTGACCACCCACAACTGCTTCGGTTTGGCGTCACGTACGACCGTCTAGACTGTGCTTCAACGTGGAAAAATGTGTTCTGCTTCGGATTAATGGGTGACACGACTTATGTGGTAAATGCATGTTCTGAACCGGGAGATAATACTAATTGTCAGAAGTTCAGTGTGCCAGTCTTGTCAAGTTGTTTGCAATTGTAATTGCTGTGACAGATTTGTTGGCTTTGAATTAAGTACCAAGATCCATCGTGCTTCTTTTCCTACTCTATATTTGTGTCTCCCTGCTGTGAAAGGGCCTCTCCCCTGTCGTCAAATTATTGACTCAAAAGTAAGTGTCGTCAAAACCACTATCGTATCACCGTAGCAGCGATTAATCTAGTAAAATATAGATGAATTTTATTATTCGATGTGATCTACATTAATCATTAAAAAAAACTGAAGACTATGCTAGTGACTGATGTGTTTTGATACCGACAACCATCTCCTCTTTTTAATTGTTTTCATATCCTTATTCATTAAAATCGGTTCGATGATATACCTATTATATTATATCCTTCCCTATTTCCTCTTCATCAATATTGATTGCTTATTATAATATTATTATTACTGTTATCTCACCGTGTCGTAAAAATGTCTATAATCAGCGACCTGTAAAAATGGAAACTCTCATTACTAATGAATTCATATCTAAATAGGATATAATTCTGCTGCAAATACTACTTACGTTCACATTAAGTGCCCATTACCGCACTTTTCACTGAAGTAGCTTCCTAACAACATGCCACAGGCTAACAATAAAACAAATCGGCTCCTGCCTACTTGGATATCATAATGTTAATGTAAAGTACCAGGGTAGCAAGGCCAGAAGGAAGTCTCCAACGTGTGGTTACTGATTTAGCTGTGCGAGCCGTTAGGCATTAGTAATGTTCAGGGGATCAGGGGCAATCTAGTGTTGTGCCAGCGTGTGCGAATGTGCGTATTCTACAGATTACAGTACAAGAAACACTATAGAAAAATTGTGTTATGTAAAAACAGGACAATGTCATATTAGCATTAACTATATCTTTAAAGACCCACATCGCTCACTACACCATTTGTTTATTTGGAATTAATCGAGACATGGCAACATTGATGAGAATCAGTGGAGGTTCATTCAGATGCAGAGGGAGGACAGGACTCCTTTGTCTCTAGTGTCTCGTATGATCGTGGTTTTCTGGATTTTGGCTGACGTGTATGTGTCTGTGTGAGAGTGCCACACCTTCCTATGTCTATGTGTCTTCTTGATTGCCAAAATTCAGAAAGGCACAATCAGCTGTAAAGACAAGGAGGGGTAAAATGATTTCCACTTCACTGTGACTTTGTTCTGAGATCACAAGGTGAACTTCAATAACCGTGGGAGCACCAATAGCAGTGTAGGTTTTAATAGGAGCACCAAAATAGTTTGTTGCTATTCTCTCAAGCAGCGTGCCAGGTAGAGAGAATTAAAGAGAATATCTAGACCGGTCATTGTGGCAATCATTGAGGGAGGCCTATGTTCAGCAGTGGACGTCTTTCGGCTGATATGATCTAGACTAATCACAAAATGGCAATCATATTTAACAGAAATAATATCATAGACCATGAAGGCTATAAAATTATCAGAATATTAATTTTTCAGACATATTAGAGCGGTGTTACATATTTCCATAGCATTTATTGAATTCAATTTGATATAGGTATACATCGTAATGGCTATTTAAAATTTGCTATGTAGGAAGTGTACAATTGTACATCCAACGAAATACACGCCATATTTTTTCTTAACATAAGTTACGCCTTGATGGCGCTTCAATTAGTGACTATACTCGAATAAGTAGGTACCTCTTCGTAGTACGAATTTTCCTAATGGGAGTTTTTTTTTCAAAATTAACATTTATAAACCCTTAATTGAACACAATTTTGAATGTAATTGAAAACAATGTAGGTTGAAGGCTCTGCAATGACTGCATGACATTTCGAAATGACAGCCGGACAGACGAGCATAACGAATTTATAAGGCTTCCGTTTTTGCCACTTTGGCTACGGAACCCTAAAAAAAAAGAAAATAATTATGTGTTAGCCGGGCGGTTTCGATAGCGGTATTTACTTTGAAAACATTGTGAAACTAAAATAATGCATTTAGGTGCCACATTAAAAATGGAATTATTCCGATACACATCCATCTTCTTGAACGCGCACTACGCGTCCGCACTATCCCATACTGCGTTCGCCGCACGTAATTTATGATTGTTACGCATCATTAAATGCCCCATTGGACCTACTTACCCTATCTGTTAACTTTCTACAGAACTAGAGCAGAGATAGCTAACCTTTTTTTCTACAATTTCCTATTTTGAAAAATAATTATCCGCATGCTAGCAACGACTATTAATACTATGCATATAATCAGAAAATTGAATAAATAAATATCATGTGTGGTAAATTAATACCTAATTGAGCTAGAAAAAAATAATAAAATAAAATAAATAAATATATCTTGGGACATCTCACACAGATCGACCCAGTCCCACGGTGAGCTTAATTAAGGCTTGTGATGTGGGTACCAAGCGACGATATATATAATAGATAGATACATATAGATACTTAAATATACAGACAGCCACGACCAAGTGCAAATATAAGTGATAGGTAAATAAATACACAAATAGTGCCCTCGCTGGGATTAGGCCCCGAAACCTCCAGCTTCGTAGGCAGGGTCACTACCAACTAGGCTATGTAGGCTGACAAATGAATATGACCAGCTTTTTACAACGCATACCATTGGTTTGCTATTCCTGTACAAAGGAAGCAACGATCATGTTTTGTCGAAACAAAACGAGTGAAGAAAAGCATCGATTGAAATGTACTGGAACCATTTGACACCAACTGTAGTCGATTAATGTATCGGTGTAATCGATACCGAGATCGTAAACGTTTGAGTGTAATCGAGAACTATTTGAATAAGGAATGGGCCGCTTTGTGACGATGCGCCTCTATGCCAGTTACAGAAACAAAAATTGTCGATGTACCTATTTTAAATTTTGAAATATTGTAACGACTTTAGGGAAACGAATATTTTATTAAAACATACGCGATTGGTTACTGAAACTGAGTTGGAAGCTTCCTATTGTAATTATTATTTATGTCGGATGGGTAGGATATTTTCTAGTTTCGAAACTAACTCCACCATAATATAGATAGATACAGTTACAGATACAAATATCGCTAAAATCAATGTACTTGTTAAGTATTACTTCTTATTTGCAATGCTATTAGTAATATTTAAAAATATTTTTCTAAAATAATATCTACGCAAAAGTTGTAGAATTTTGTATAGCTAAAAACATTGTAGTACTTACTCGTAGTCAAGACTGGACACTCTTGAGGCATCACTTCAATATGCTTCAATTCATAAAAGAACGTTAATTTAATATTTATTACACACAATTAACATTTTTGTTGCCACGTGGTGACGGTAGTAAGAAAACATTTTGTTACCACCCTAATTGGGTGTCAAAAGGGTCCCGTGGGTGTCCAACTCTTCCCGTGGGTGTCAATAGGGTCGACTAAGGGAAAGAGTCACTGACCTTTAATTTATTGAAGATTGATGATGGACAGCAGCATCATCATAGCGGCCATTTACTGCGATCGTAAACCGGGTTGCCTAAAAATATTGTGGAGTGCCTTAATAGGAGATATAGGTTTAGGTCCAGCAGTGGACTGCAATAGGCTGATGATGTGATGCGAATTAACATTGTTCGTTGTCGTGGAAGTGATCGGTTATTTTCTTCCATTCAAAGGTCCATAATGCCGGCAATTCGCGAACAATTTAAACATTTCGACAAATACTGCTCAAAGCGATACATTTTTGTTGGTAATTTTTGCGTTCATAAATCTTTTGTCGGCTTCAAATCACAGTTTTCGTTTGTGTACTTGACTTAGCGTTTGACCAGTTGTGATAAGGTATATTTTGCCATGTCTGAAACTACTGGAGGTTGGTGGATTATAATCGGTTGTCAGATGAGATGCGTTTGCGCCTCCGGTGACACGTGACTTTTGACTTCTTTTGTCCTGCGCTTGTTCATACAGCTTAGCGAGTTTGGCAAACCAGTTCAAATAATATGTCGCTAAAATGCTAGGATTCACTTTTTTTCCTTTACCAAAAAGTTCCCGCCATAGGTAACTCTCATTATCTAAAGTAAAATTTGATTATGTACCTAACCTGCTAACACCATAAATTACCCAACAACACAACAAAAAAAAATTCTATGCTAACGCATGAAATTGTACTGGAGACCAACCGTGAAGTGCGAACATCAAACTAGGGAAAGTAATTATCATACTGAAATGTCAGCAGCAGCACCTATAGTGATACTAAGGTAGAGTACATTTTACTAAGACTAACTAGGTGGACGCTAAAACAAATTAATATGAAGATTAAATTAGGTGGTGCGTAGTACGCACCCGGAAAGATAAGACTGAGCCACAGCGATGCGCCAAAATATCAATCGCTAACGCTAACGCCGTAAAAACTCTAAATATATGTCTTTAGCAATACCCTTAGAAGGATATTGCTCAAGACGGGGATAGACCAAAAAAAGAAAGAGAGTCTTTTGACCAGAGGCCTATTTCTCAAAAGCTTGTAACTTGTAATACATGTGGAAGTCTCCTTTTGACACCAAAAGTTAAGACTTCCACTTGTACTACAAGCTTTCGAGAAACGGGCCCTAGCAGTACCTAGTAGTAGTTTTGGTAATAGAGCAGTATAAAATGAGGGAATAAATATTAATGTTACTGGCGATTGGAACATGATACGCGTGACGTATGGTCATAGCAAGAATAAAGGATCAAGGCTTACAATTTTGACGCTTTCAGGGAGAGTTGACGTTTATTTTTGATGTTGAATGAAATATTGGATCCGCTTTTGTTTCGTATTATTATTGTAAAAGAAGGGACACGTCAGTGTCAAAACAAAGAATTGTTGTAGGTGACACTGACAGTTTACGGTAGATAGTACAGGATGAACAGAAAGTCCATCAACATTTTTATAAGCGGCCATAATAATATCATGTAATCAGAAATAAATATTATGGCACAATCTTACACTAATCGACCTAGACCTACGGTAAGCGCAATTATAGCTGGTTTATGAATATGTAATGTATTTACTTAAATTTATGGATTTAGATGTATTTTTTAAATATTTATGATCTCGACTATACGGAACCTCCGGAATGGTAGGGTCACTACCACCTATATTTATATATAGCTATTCGTTTTTTAGAGATTTTGGGAATTGAGGCTAGCCCTGCAACCATACATAACATGAACGTCTAACGCCAGCTCATAAAAGCCATCAAAACCAATTGTTCAATTGTGCCAAGTTGGGCACTATGGACAGCATATAGCGCTTTTCTTAACACCGCGCATATTTCGGCGCAACATTTTTGACAAACGTTTATAGTATATAGCCAATCAAAACTTTGATGGTGGTCCATCAATCACAACTTTTCAAATGACGGTTTGAGTTTTTATAGGTTGATATTGAAATTCATTACCGTGATACAGTCAAGTGCAAAAATAAGTATCGAAAAAATCAGCTCGTAAATATGTTACGACGTACTTATTACACAGAATTAGAGTGCACTGGGATATATTTTTGAACATTTTTGTATACACCTTATTTTGTCTTTGACTGTACATTGAAGAGGGGGTGACACTTGTCAACTAAAATTCAGGACCGTTTTTGAAAGGCAATTTAGTATGGCATGCGGCTTCCATGTTTTATTTGTTCGTAGGGTTAGCCTGTACCGCGAGAAGAAAAGCGTTGGAAAGGTTAATGAAGCCATAATAGTATTTTCAATCCTACACCGTTTATTAATATTATTACACAAAACTTTGATTGCTGATTTAAGCTGTATTTTCAAACTGATCAAGTCAAAAAAAGTCGAACACACATCATTTCCTCAATGACGTTGGATTGACCGGTAATCGAACATAAAAAAAATAAGAGCAAGCGTCAAGAGAGGAGTGAATGGTTTCGCCGCTCATTCAGTCGTTCATTTCCTCAAGAATGCAGCTGTTTGGATGCGTGTACGACCGGCCGCGGTTGCGCACAGGTAGGTAGATGAGAAACCATTCAATGTGAATGAAAAAAAAAAATGTTGAATTTATCATACCTACATAATTATATTACTTTTTGATCAGTGGTTGAGCATCTAGCATTGTTTAATCACTGAAAATTTCGGAAAAAATATTTGGTAAGTATAAAAATGTATCACATTTGAATCAATAATAAATATATAATTTTAAAGACAAACGGGTTTTAATCGCGTAAACTTACGTGATTAAGACCCGTTTGTCTTTAAAATATGAGTGATAATCGTGAAAGTTTAAATCAATATAATATATAATTTTTCTAATCGACCTGGTCGCACAATAAGCTTGTATTTGTATTAAAGTAAGTGAATTATATTTTTTGAATATTAAAAAAATCGAATATTCAAATACCTCTTGCCGTATTATTCAAATACTGAAATGCATCGAATATTAGAAGTTTTAAAATATTCGAATTGGAAGCCCTAATTCAAACCCGGCACCTCCAGCTTCATATTCACCGGCTGACGGAGGCCGGCCGAATAAATTAAATGTATGAACGAAAATTAATGAACCTGGCGGGTGTGTCACATCATAAAATAATTAAATTAAATAATAGATTCCAACCGAAGTAGCGCCTAGCTGCAACTGTACCTATTAACAGAAAAATATCATACAATTGGATGCCGTCTTAAGAAGACTGTATTGCTCTAGCCATGAACTTACCTCACCGCGCCCGGAACCTTTTCAAGGTTTCCTAATGTCGCCCAGTTTCCCCGCATAGTAATTACGTGCTTATGTTTTCGTTTGTACAATTAAAATGGTATTTATGAGAAGAGTAAACGAATGAACCTGTTTTTGAAATAAAACCATTATTTACATTTTACTAGTTTTTATATCTTTCGTCTGTCGGTTATGGATGCCTCAGCGGATCGGTAACTGTGAAGAAAAAATGAGTACAAGACGGACGTTGTTGTATAAGAAGAATATATATACATATGATGATATTGTTTAATAAAATTAACAGAAAAAGCGTCAAATAAATACATCCATCATATTAAAGTCAAGTAAAGCTATCCAAGGTGCCCAAAAAGG
>JALPQI010020204.1:0-19891 GCA_025490895.1 Thaumatotibia leucotreta
TATGATATGGATGTAGATAAATATCATAACTGCTCGGCGCGGCGGATATTAGACTAAAACAACAATAATAAAGATGATAATATGGCAGATGTCCGGACCTTACTACTATAGCCCTATCTCTGACCCATGCAGTGATCATAGCTCATTATACTTTTCAATAGCCTGCTGAGACTGGTTGACGGTTCACGTGTACTACAGAGTAAATTTCTCGAATTGGCAAAAGACAGCTAATTATAAATAAGCCCATGATTGCCAGGGTGATAATAATAAGATTGGGGCAGCTTGTGGCGAGCTGTTCGGCAATAGCGACATCGTCTCAGGCATGTTTTCGTCGGTCGGAGTAGAATCCAAGAAGAACTGTAGGACTCGGCTTGGCTTGATTGGCCGTTGGTCGTCCAGAGAGGAATCGTTAGAGCGATGTATATGCTCCAGCCAGGGGTGGAAGTGGAAATGTGCGTGAGTCGCTGGTCGATGCAGTATCTATGTGGTAGTAAAAATACTGCTCTGCCCTCACCCCTCTTCCTGAGACGCCCCGGGTCAAGTCGCGCCGGCACTGTCGCAAGTGCTATAAAAAAACTAAACAAAATGTTATAACGTACACAAAAAAAACTTTCAAGATTTCTAATATCATCTTTTTTGAGGCGTAACTCTCATTCATGTACCGTATTTAATGTAGTAACGTATACTTTATAAAATTAAAAGGTGAGTTACAACATCAAACTTTAAAATTATTTTGATTTATATGTACATACGACTCAGTTTATTAAGAGAATAGAGCCATACTATCTTCGAAATTGTGTTGTAACGCACAAAAGCCTAAAATATTTGTCCCTTACGCCATTGTGAATTCAAAGTTTCGTATTTATCTCATCAGATAGAATGTCGTAAAGGCACCTTCTTTTGCTGTAGTAACTAATCACATAGGGATTTATGAATAAAAAGGATATACTACGTTGAAAATGGACACGTTATCCCTTCAAATGAAAAATTTGACCCATACAACATTTTTTTTAAAGCAATATGAAGTTACGACAAAATGAATTCACTTCATAACTTCTTTATTTGAAGCGATATCAAAAAGTTAATTATACAGATCGATAGAGATTTTTTTTCTGAGTTCTATGCAATTCAAAGTGTACTTACGACAAAATGTCCCTTACGACATTTGAAATTTGCAGTGTCGATATACGTACTTACTTTTTGCTTACAATTTGATATCATACAAAACTGACATGTGCTATACAAATTTATTACTTTCAAAAGTATATATCTAGAAAGGAGGCAGAAAACGTAATATCGGGATACGACGAGTAATCAATGCAATGACGAAGCAAAAAAGCAATATCGAGATTAGGTGCTACAAGAAATATCGAGAAAATTGTTACACTTTTTATTACTTACTAGAGAAGATGTGACTTTTAGTATTTTTTAGGTACGTCGAACGTGAAAGAAATATTATTTATGGAACTTCGTACCTCGTCATGTCGATAATTGGAGATCTCTAAAGGCTTTCTTATTGATTGTCGCTGTGACTAGGTGCGAAGTGAAATGGTACTATAAATCAATTTCCTTTACTTTATTATCATCATCATCATTTCAGGCCTTTGGCGTCTATGCTGAACATAGGCTTCCTTTTTGGACCTTCATATATTACACCGGTTGAAAGCGATCGAAGTAGGTAACATTAGTTTGAATGTAATAATGGTTGCACTACACTTCCCAGTCATAAGACTTATTTTTTGAATAGTTTAATAACATAACCGTAACCGAGGAAGTGAAGAATACATTTGTCACCACCCCCAACTCCTCCTGCGAGTGTCGTAAGAGTCGACTAAAGGATTGAAGTGTCTCTGACCATTATTTAAAATAAAAAAATAAAAAATGATTTATTGCCAAAAAAAAATAAAACTTAGGAATAAGGATGATGAACAAATTTTTAAATAAAGTTATATAAAGAAAAAAAAATACACTTGTCCTTCTAAGTCCTTGTAGGTAGGTACATATTTGGTCATAACAATTTGATAAAAGATTGATGATGGGCAGCAGCGTCATCATAGTGGACACATTACTGCGATCGCCAATCCGCTTGCCCAGCGTGGTGATTATGGGCATTTACCTCCTAATGCGTCTATGCGCATAGTTAATAGGAGAGGCCTACGCCCGGCAGTGGACTACGAGTTATCATAGGCTGATGATGTGACGTGAATAATTTTATAGATGTGTAGGTAGTATATGTACATATATTTATTGTATATTTTAACTATAATATATGTGTATTCTATGTATGAAGTTAGCTTAGTAAATATTTAATAGTTATTTGGTACTCTAATACATTCACTACAGTACTCGTGTATGTTTGTCTATCTTTTGCTTCCTATACGCAACTCCTTTATTCGAAGGTTAACTAGAAGAGATCCCTTACAGAGATAAGTTCGCCTTTTTACCTGTCAAATTTACTGTTAATATGTGTATTTACCTGTGTTTTGTGTACAATAAAGAATTTATATACATTCATACATAACAGTAAGAGTTAAGACGCTAGTTTCTTAGATACCTAAATTATTTCTATTTCACATTAAATCGTCAGTTGTAATACGAATGAATGTAACCACCAAATGACGATTTTTCAGGAGGGCCAAAAAACGATTTTGACATTTATATGTATAGTATATTGTATCTTTTTAGTTAAATGTTTATCTTGTTTGTTTTATATTTAGAGGTCTATTTGACAGACAGTTACTAACTGCGACCACACTTGTAGTTCAGGAAATAGCTAGTGCTTACGTAAAATATAAAAAAATATATTTTGGAGTTACGTCAATAATTTAATGAAAATCATCAAAAGTGGATTTTGTAATTTAGTGTAACTCACAAATTGAAATCGAATTGCTTATGAGCCATACAATAGGGATGGCGCTTACAGCATTGACATTTATAAAAATATGGTGCTTATATTATGCAGGACATATTATTTTGTACTTACAAATTTGTACATTCGTTAAAATATTGTCTATGATGTTTTGAAACCTTGACATAAGTTAAAAAAAAAACGTAGAAACTTAATAAAATGGCAAAGTTTTTCTTAACGTAATCGACATTTATTCTGGATATATTATCAATATTTTATATACACCGTTCGATAGAGCAGGAAATTTGCAGTCGAACGGTATAACTCAATTTCGTCATTTTGGTGGTAACATTAATTCATATTACAACCAACGAAATGAGCTTCTCTTAAACGCAGAAAAAATGTCCTACATAGTAACTGTCTTCAAGGCCTAACTTCGTGTCACGTGTTGTTAATGTAGTTAACAATTTACCTATTAATCTTGAATAGCAAACTTATCAAAAGGAAATTCAAGGTTTCATTGGCTGTAACTAACCAGCAAACAATTTCAAGTTCTAGTAGAGGTCAAAGTTACACCTACGACCGACTGGCTAAAAAAGAAAGGTCACCTTCGTATCGAATATGACATGAAATGGGTGGGTAATAGAAATAAATGCGGGTATTTTATTATGTAATAGGTAATCATTTACTCAAAGATTCAAAAATGTTTACTTGTTCAACATAGGTAAGGAAGGTGAAATGTACTAGTATGCTTTTTTTAATGCAGTAATGCAGTATTACTTGATACTATTTGTAATGCCTTAACTTTGTTTTGAAGTCGAAAACTTTTAAATTTATTAATTAAGTTGCGGTTCTCATTTACAAAATTGGCCATTTCGTATATTATATATATAAGCATGGTAGTGTCAGAATTTACTACAGGTGTAGTGAGAAATTACTTGCCTTCGGAAACGTTCGTAAACACATGCTGTTTCAGGCAGTGTCACCGAGTCTGACTGAAGTAGCATGACAGCTATTACTGTCAGTCTCAGTGAGATGAAACAGAAACAGCATGACGTTGACGAACGTTTCCGAAGGCAAGTCATTTCTCACTACATCTGTATGTGAGTTTAATTCATAGGTTTCTAATCTTTTTTGTGTGACCGCCCTGTAAAGCAGGGGAAGTTTTTTCAACGGACTCCTTCATCTTTCGTCCTTATGCCAAACTCATCAAATCTATGTGACTAGTCAATCTGTGGGAATTCGGAAACAAAAAAAAAAAAATTTAAGCGCGGGGCCCGACTCATAAATGCTACCTACTTGTGGTGCATTCCACGAGAATGTTGGTTACTTGACTTGTAAGTTACGAATACAATTTTTGGTGTAGGTATCTTAATTCTATAACTGGGTGTTCCTATTTATGGACTATTCTCGCATTTTCCATATATTTCTAAGGTAGCTAGCCGTGATAGCCGTCACGTTCCCGACAAAGTAGACTTTTTCGTGGAATGCACCTTCTGATCTTAGGTTATTGCCCCTGGTCCGACGAGATCTGCCGAACGGCAACAAAACATTGGATGCGAATAGAGTGTGGCATAATAAAGTAGAGAGAGTCCTATATTATAGTAGTATACTATATATGTCCTGTGATTAGATAGATAGATAATTGTACATTATTTTATTGCGAATCGTTATATTATTTTGAAGAAGCGGTGGTGGCTCAGTGGGGAAGCGGTGGTGGCTCAGTGGTTTAGACGACTGACTTTTAATCAATCAAGGTCGTGGGTTCAAATCCTGGCTCGTACCAATGAGTTTTTCCGAAACTTACGTACGGAATATCAGATGATATTTACCATTAGCTTTCGGTGAAGGAAAACATCGCGAGGAAACCTGCATACATCCACGATGAAATTCAAAGGTGTATGTGAATATCTCAACCCGCTTAGGGCCAGCGTGGGGACTATAGCCCAATTCTTCTCATATATGAGAGGAGGCCTGTGCCCAGCAGTGGGACATTATATAGGCTAAAAAAATATTATATTTTGTAGAGTATTTTATTATGTTTGATGCAACGGTCACCGTCCCTCAGATTCATCGCCTTCTGATTTATTTCTCCAGCGGCCGTAGCAACCACTTTGGGAATCAACGGTTTAACTGCTCTTGTATTTCTCCATTGGCAGATTTTCATCTTTTACGATGACATGTACTTTTTTCATTTAAACGCTTTTATGATGATATCAGGAAACATATGCTTTAACCTAGCCCTTGACGGCCCCCGACCCCGCGGCAGACCAAAGAAGCGATGGCTAGATGTCGTGAAGGCTGACATGAGTGTGAATGGGCTTACAGTAGAAGATGCTCAGGATCGCGTAAAGTGGAGGAAATGTAGCAGGAAAGCGGACCCTGGCAAAGGCCGGGATAATGCTAGGTAGAAGAAGAAGAAACGCGGTTATGATGATGATGAAGTAAATTCTTAAACGTGTCTAAGTGTTTTGGTACTCAGTGCCATTATATTTCAAGTTTGATATCATCAAGGACATCTCTGGGTCGTATAAATTTTACTTCCCAAAGGAGAAAACAGGAAAATATGTAAATGATTTCCTTCAAGATAAAATGGTTGTTGTAATGTAATACATTTAAACATACCTACAAGCTTATTATTCAAAATCATAATAAATCAAACTCTTCGTGACGACAACGTTCATATAACGACGATATGTCGATGTGATAACGATAAATGCATTGTACCTAAGCACAGTCGACATCAAAAATATCAATACGATATGGTGACAAAAATATATTAACACGACTTTATTGCCTTGACATTAAGGTCGTGTAAAAATATTTTTGGCACTTAAACCGTAATGATATCTTTGACGTCGCCTGTACATGTAATGTCGCGTTGACCGAAATCACTCTGCGCCAATAATGGTATTCGCGTAGTGCTTCGAAGCTTATACAGTACATGCACGTGCATTTGTTTGCGTTACAAACATTAATTAAATTATTGTCTGAGTAATGCATCAATTAAATTTTAATTCGATTCTCAGTATTATCGGGTATCTATTACTAGTAGGTACGGGTTAACACGATTAAGGCCCGGCCACGACATTGGTCTAAAGGTGCATGCAGACCAAAAGAGCATTCTCTGTTCTACCCCCCCCTCTACGAAATCAACGAATCACGTTTCGTGTAGCGATCGAATTTCGTAGAGTAGGGGGTTAGAACAGCGAATGCTCTTTTGGTCTGCATGCACCTTAAGGCGACCAGCGGCGAGCGAATCCATGAGTTGGAGAGGGATGCCGGTCGCCTTATGCCGCGGCCACGACATTGGTCTAAGGCGACCAGCTTAGCGGAAAACAATACAAGCGGGAGTGAGAACCCATATCGACATCCCGCTCCAACTCATGGATTCACTCGTCGCTGGTCGCCTTAGACCAATGTCGTGGTCGAGCCTTTAGACCAATGTCGTGGCCGCGGCATTAGCCCGGCAGTGTTGTACAACAATAGATTTTGCCTAGTGTCCACTTCAGCTCTTATTAATTTATTTTGTTTTCAAGCAAAATAATCACCAAATTAAACATTTAAAAACATCCAACTTCAACCGATTTTTCTAAGATCCTATCATCTGTGGTTTCCATCATTGGTTTCGTATCATCAAATCCTACTTTCTGAATGCAAATTCTTCATTCATTCTACCAAAATTGTACTTATAACATTTGAAGAGTCCCCTCGATTTTTCCAAGATCCCATCATTAGACCACAACTTGGTGCCAACGGGACCATGTCGGGGTAATACAGGTTCGATCACAAAAAAAAATCGGTTCACAATTCTCGGAGATATCGGGTAACATACATACCAAAAACATACATACTAAAAAAATTTTCGAATTGAGAAATTCCTCCTTTTTTTGAAGTCTGTTAAGAATGTCGAAATAGGTTTTTATTGTATCGTTAAATTAAATACAAATTGTCTATTCGGGATAGCATATGTGAAAGAGGTTGAATCACGAACGCTTAAGGAGTAGTTACTATAAACTGTACACCTCAGACTCCGCACAAATGGTGTAAGGTGGAAGTACTGAAATCCGACGCTGTACCAATACTTGTCAGTATAGCTTGTGTTGCCATCAATAAGATAAAATCAACCATTAGGGCATTTAAACGATGATTAATGTATGTACCTTTAATGCTTCACATCCCAACTTTGAAATAATTAGCTTGTTAACTAAATTATTTGCATAATTTTAAGACAGGCTGCTATTTTTTTTTATACAAAATAATTGAGCAGGAAATGTATTGCAGATAGCCACATATTTATTTATGTAAGGTGTTATGTCAGTTGGACGGCATACATTGCTGCTGGGTTGCACTTTAGAAAAATAATTACACCTAATTAACAACAAAAACGAAATGATTATCTTATACGATTTGTAGGATCAGATATTATAGCTGGATTAATTATTCGCCCGTATCAAATACCCACGCTGTAGACACTTCCACAGCCTCACTACGGACAATATGACGTCACTATTAAACCCGTGGGCTTTTCCATTAGCTTGCGTGACCGGTCAAACCCCATAGCTACCCACGCGGAAGAAGTGGCGAGTGTTGGGAATGCGAATCATTCCTCTAAAGGTGCGTTTAAACCAAAAGAGCATTCGCTGTTCTAGCGCCCGTTCTACGAAATCAACCAATCACGTTTTGTGTACCGATCGAATTTCGTAGAGTGCGAGGTTAGAACAGCGAATGCTCTTTTAGTTTGAACGCGCCTTATGTAGTTTGCGATTGGATTGGCGTAAAGGTGCATTCAGACCAAACGAGCATTCGCTATTCTATCTTCCACTCTACGATATCAACGAATCACGTTTTGTGTAACGATCGAATTTCGTAGAGTAGGGGGTTAGAATAGCGAATGCTCGTTTGGTCTGAATGCACCTTTAGAGGTCAAATGAGGTAATTAAGTTGCCCTTAGAATCCATCACATAAATATCCACACCAGGGGCCCGTTTCTCTAAAGCTTGTAACTTGTAATACAAGTGGAAGTCTCTTTTTGACACCATAAGTTAGATAAGGATTTCCGCTTAAGGTCAATGCGGGTAAGACCGTCTATCATGCCTAAAAGCCTGATTACGATAAATAAAAGTTAGCGACGAACCGTCAAGTGTCAATTATTTATCGATAGTCGATAAAACACCTCGGTCAATCATTTTGACAGTTTAGTTTTTACTATGAAGAATTGAAGAATTCCGGTCCTTGCTTATGATGGTACCGCGTCTAATCGTTTGTCGTCGTTGCCGTCACGTTCTAACAAGTATGCAAGTGCGAAAGTGGTAGCACGATAAATAGATAAAACGGGACGATATGATAAGCCACCGGGTCCGAACGTGCCGGCAGTGACGATAAACGTCAAACACGGGACAATTATAAGCCACTAGACTTAGTACAGGACTAGTGCGATAACATCATGTCGCCGCGAGATAAACTGTTCATCCCTCTTTCAGTCATGTAGTTAGTAAAAGATGGAAAATGTAGGTATCTCGCGGCGACATACTGACAAACTAATCATGTGCTAGCTGAAAATACTACTAAGTACTAGTTAAGTACCCGACGCTGTACCAATACTCGTTATTATAGCTTGAGTTGCCATCGATAAGATAAAATCAACTATTAGGGCATTTAAACTATGATTACTGTACCTTTAATGCTTCATATAGTTCATATCCCAACTTTGAAATAATTCGCTTACCTATATCTAAATTATTAGCATAATTTTAAGACATGCTGACGTTTATTAGGACTGAGTGTTATACGAGTATGACATTGAAACGTGTACGGAAGTGCCATCTATTGGGACAGCCAGCAAATATTCTCTTTTGACATGTTGCGCACTAGTACTTACTAACTTACTTGTTAAACGAGGAGGAACTCGGATAATTTAATACACAGTGGTCACAGTATTAGTATATTACTTAGGTCGTAAGAAGGACAAAAAAAATCGGGCTGTTTCTGCAATTAATTTTGAGGAGGAGTACTCACATCAGACATTTTCTCCTAATGACCATACGTAACAGTGAGGAGAGGTCTATGTCCAGCAGTAGACTCAAATAGGCTGACAATGTGTGAGACAAATTAGCGTAGCCACATAAATGGCAACCAGCTAATATGAATTAGGCACTCCAGAGGTGTAAACCCTTTAAAAATAGGTTATTCACTCTCTCAATGGTATCATAGAGTTTTTAACATAAATGTTTTTAAAATTCATTATATGTTCGGCGTATTTGGGGCTGCAATTTTCCAATATGTCACATACTAATTTCTCATTCATGTATCATGAATATTGACGAGGACATTCGATGATTACATCTTTAGGTAGCATTCGGATAATATTTTATTAAAATTTAAAGAGTTTGCTACTAATACTTCCTGTAAGTAATTATTTATCATAATAACATTCATTTTCAGCGATTACATTTCTTAAAAGTTTGTCGTAAAATATTCAGAGCAGATCTTCAATCTTCGACGAAGATTTTCAGGAAAAAATAAGTTACTTTAAAACCGTATAACTTCTCAACTAACTACAATCTAATTCAACTAAATCAGCTTTGCTATTTGTGATTAGTTTCTGTGTATATCAGTGGTACGAGTATATAGTAGGTATTTATTATAACTGTCCTAAATTTCTCGTGGATATTTAAGTACCTATACAATATACCTAATATACAATTGTACATCTGTAGCAGGTGTAGTGTTGCTATTTTAATAACATTACATTATGTGTGCATTTGGAATACTAAAATCTAAACAAAAGAAAATAATCTAAAAGAAAGAAGTCCGTAATAAGCTTTTTCATATAATACTTTAAAAGTTTGGGCAAATGAATGTATGTGTGTTGGTTTACTGATAGAACGAGGCATCTAATGGATATTTTATTCGTGAAATGAAATTCCCTACTATGCTTTAACCATCATAAACAATAAATATTTTTTTAATTTATTTATGCTACTGCAGATTTCTTAAGAGTTTCTACTTATTATGTTTGTAAGAAGTAGGTATAAACTATAATCATATACCTTATGTACAATTTTATCGACCCCAAATTGCAGTATCAAACAGATGTCATACGCAACTACTGCATTGCGTATCAACCGACTTGCCATGCACACAGAACTCCGAAATTTCGAACCTTCCAAGCGAGATATACAATCACAACACAAATCACTCGATCGTGCACAGACAGCGCAAACTTGGAGGCATCCGAGACGCGACAGCCTCCTTGCGCTCCCTCTAAACAACTGACGATCGCAGTCGCCACCCGAAACGATTTTCATTTCGCGAGTCAAACCTTTCCGAGTTTGCATTGGTGCTTGGCCAAACAAAATACGAGTAATTGCTAATTAGCAATACACGAGTTGTGAAGCGAAATGATGTTTTGCACGCGTTCGCGGCCGCCGGCAAAAAATGTTTCAGCTTACTGAAACAGCACGTGATTGGCTCGACAGTATTTCGCCGCGAGATACAATCCGTCCCTCTTTTATTAATATAGTCAGTGAAAGACGGGATGTCATCGCGGCGACATACTGTCGCACCAATCACATGCTATGGCTACAGGAAGCTTTTAGATTGTTTTATCAAATTAATTACTCGAAGTCGAAACAAATTTTTAATTAAATACGAAGTATTGAATGACATAAATACTTATTTCTAATACCTGTCATCCTTTTATATATCACATGATGCTAATGACAGAGAAATGTGCTTTCAAAATCAGGATACAGCACTTTAGCTTAATATGAAATGAATGATGTCTTGAATCATTAGCACTTCCTTCGTCACTAAAAGGTGGACCTTTAGGGGAGAGTGGGTGAAAACGGGAAGAGGGGCAATTCGGACCTTTTTATCAGATTTGTTAATTAGTTCACAATTCTGTGCAGGGGGGTGTATTTGAAATAATAAACAACGTTTAAGGCCTTTCCTTTAGATATCGTTTGATATACAAAGTGCTTTACGGTGAAAGAAAACATCGTGAGTAAAAGAATAGGTACATCTGCGAAGAAATTCAAGGGTGTTTGAGAATCTGTTTGGTACTGTTATTATTCATTGCAGGAGTTTTTAGATAATTAGTGTATTTTACAGTATTTAATTATAGAGATTGATATAAGTTTGAATTATATGTTACATGTTAAAAAATGCATAAAAATACATACTACTATTTAATGTAAGTAACTTAGTTTATTAATTGTAATGTATTGTGTTGCAGTGCCCTACAGGGTTTCATAGCTGAACAAATAAAATGTATCATCATGTATACCTGTGAAAGCAATAAATATACTGAATACAGAAGTTCCCAACTATGTAACTTATAGTTCATAACTTGTAGTTCAGCGATGGGAAAACGCAAAATAGGCACGTCAATCAATGTCGAGTTGCGAATAATGGCCAGTACAATACAATAGTTGATGCTTTAATTTTATATTTTCATGAAGTATCTTTATAAGGTAGGTAGGTTTTATGTATATAAATATTTCTTGAATAAAATCATAATTCATATTTTAAATACAAACGGGTCTCGATCACGTAAACTTACGTTTAATTATTTTCTGACGTTTCGGGCATGACCCGTTTTGTCTTTAAAAAATGAGCGATAATCGTGAAAGTTTAAATCAATAAAATTGTAATTGCATGTGAGGCTACCAACTTCCGCTCTCGAACCAAAGTGTCTTTATCTTGGTATATATTTATTTTTTCGATTGAAGTAGAGGAATCCAAAACTCAATCAATTAAAGGGGTAATGTATAATACACTTAAATATAGTATTTAGGAGGGTGAATATCTGAGCGTTTCAACCGCCTAATTTTGGTAGCATCATTTTTGTCGAAGTTTTTATTCGTTACAATATGCTACTTTGTCATTTGAAGAAGGCACGGTACCTTATATAAATGACGAAGTATAACATTGAGACGTTAAGAAACTTCGGCAAAAATGATGCCACCAAAATTAAACGTTTGAAACGCTCAGATATTCACTCAGGAACGGTTTGCGTTGAGGAGTCTAAGTGATGATAATAAATAATGTTATTTTAACAAATAATGGAAGGCTAAATCTACAGTGTGTGGCCTACATCCGGGGTGAAAATTTAAACGGTGCCTTAATAAGGTGATCAACAATCATTTCAACATTGTAATTAAAAAAAAAACTTATTTTTGTAATTTTTTGTTCATGTATTATTCATTATTATGGGTTCATTTACTTGAATTAAAAGCTATGAATAACTTATAATTTTTTAATCATTGAAAAATGTACAATTTTTTTTAAAAACCGTAACAACCGTATATTAGTGTAAAAATAAAAATAAAATTATTGTTATGACTTCGTACCTGGTATACTATCAAGATGTCTAGCGGCTGACAAGCTACGACATTGTGATGCCAAGATCCAGTACTAAAGGACATAGCTTTGAATGACAATATCTCCGAACTTAGCCACTTTGAAACACCGGGACCTTTACAGAATTATTGCCGATAGTCTAAGCCTTAGACTCTAAGGAGTCACTCATTTCATTTTTCTCCCGTGTTAAAGGCCACACACTGTATATATTCTATACAGGGTGTTTTTTTTTCGACCGTTCAAATTCTACGTAGTGAATGTGTAGGTCATACTGATCAACTTTTACTATGGGGACAAAGTCGAAATCGCGAAAAAAAAATCAGCTGTTTCATACATTTCGGCCGGCGTAATGCCGCCAATTTGTATGAAACAGCTGATTTTTTTTTCGCGATTACGACTTTGTCCCCATAGTAAAAGTTGGTCAGTATGACCTACACATTCACTACGTAGAATTTGAACGGTCGAAAAAAAAACACCCTGTATAGAATCACAACTGGGACAATTGTGATTGGCATTCAATTGACTTCTAGAAAGTTTTTCTTTCCCCACCCCTCCTAATTTAGAAAAAAAGTTGGCTCACTTACAAGAATTACAAGAATAGTCAGCCTCCGTAGCCTAGTTTTAGACATTATTTGTGTATTTATTTATCACAAATATTTGTTCCTTGGTCATGGCTGTCTACGTATTTAAGTATCTACTAGTATATCGTCGCCTAGTACCAATATCACAAGCCTTATTTGAGCTAGGTTGATTTGTGTAAGATGTCCCAAGATATTTATTTTATTTTATTTATTTATAATACTAGTAGGTACTCGGTATGCGCCATGCTTTGCAGTTGCTTATAAATAAAATTTGTTTTCTTAGGGAACTGGGACTACGCTTGCAGGAAAGGGGCCTTGCAGGGGGTAACGCAGCGAGCGTGATGGGCACGTCGGGAACCGACCAGGGCGGTTTAGATCAGTAGGTTCTTTTAAGGGTTTTTACGGTTTAATTTAATTTAAGTTAATATTTTAAGATGACTTTTACTAATTTATTTTTAAGATTTAGTTTGTAGCTAAATAGGTATTGTTATTAGTAAAATGTATTAGTAGTAAGCCTACTAAAATTAAAATTAAAATAAAATGGGTAGGTAGGCCCCCTAGGTAGGTAAGGTGGATTGATGACCTAATGAAGGTCGTAGGAGTCCGTTGGATGCGGGTGGCGCAGGACCGGTCATCGAGGCAATCTTTGACTAGTTATGAGAAATTTTGATATTGTCGCCCTATAAATACTATTTTAACAAAACTTACAAACTCGTTTCCCAAAACACATGACAATATTTTATGTAGATTTCTATATGAGCAAAATATCGTGATTAAAATAAATATTCTCTGTTAACATATATATGTTACGTATTGGTACTTCCACCTTATATTCATAACAAATCAAATTGGAATTTTAAATTTGCTTAGGCTTCAGGTACTTAGTCGCGAAAGCTGCATTCGACTGAAAAGCTTCCCTCAGCTCTACAGTAAATAAACAGTTATTTACAAAAAAATATTTTGCTGTCTTATAATACGTTATTGCTATGCTTTAGGATACACATTCGTTTGGCATTCCTATGAAATAAGTTTGTTAAGGGAGCGAATTGAAAGCGAAGTTAAATTGTCGCATTTTACTATCTTGTTAGATACTGTCATTGTAATTTATGATCTGTAAAATACTTTGTAGGTATATTCTGACGGGACATTACCCTAGGGACCTTAGGTAAACTCATAAACTATAATATGTGATCGAGTATAAAAACGTATAATTTTGATTTCGACGCATAAATGTCCAATTAAAGCACTTTTTTAAGGCCTCAAAGTTTAGTGCCCAGCGTACCACTTTGTCGACTACCTAAAGAAATCGTCAATATCATATTTTTGACTATTTTAGGGCAGAATTTCTACTTTGTCGATATTAAATTATTAGTAGTTTTTAATATAACAAAGCATAAACATTTCAGTGAGAAAAAAAACAAATTATCCAAGTAACTTCAACCCTCTGGATTTTTAATTTAAAACTTTATTTAAGTAACTTACAAACCTTTGTATCACTTCGGTGTCAAACAAGCGTCTGGCGGTGAAAGATAGCTGTCTTGTTAAGTGTATTTAAGGGTTATGACCTTAAATTATAGGGATACTCCGGTATTGATTTATCCCATACCTACTGCAGTCCCTTGTGAAATCCTAACGCGAAGTTTCTTCTACAGCCGATCCGCAACATTTGTCGGAAGAAATCATTATCCATAGATTACGCAAATAAAATAATAAATCAGTATCTTGGGACATCTAACACAAATCAACCTAGTCCCACGATAAGCTCAATCAAGGCTTGTGATTAGGGTACTAGGCGACGATATATATAATAGATACTTAAATGCATAGACAGCCATGACCAAGGAACAAATATTTGTGATAAATAAATACAAAAATAATGCCCTCGCCGGGATTCGAACCCGGAACCTCCAGCTTCGTAGACAGTCTCACTACCAATTAGGCTATGGAGGCTGACATAAATACAGGGTGTGTATTCAATATAGGCTTATTTAATAACGATTAATCGTCCATCGTACCAACGAACCTATTTACGATGATTTCCTTAGAAAATTGAGAATGTTAACTGAGCGATTCTTAAAATTGTTTGTACATTTGGAACACGTCTTTGACATTGATAAAAATTGGTAGGCTAGTAATGCTGCTTTAACACTTTGAGCGCGGGGAACTCCCGAGGGGAGTTCTCTGTGGGAGGTCCATTTTCGCTACAAAGCGGAAAAATCACGGGATCGGCTACGAGCGTAGCGCGTAGGAGTCGTCCGCAATGAAAGTGTTAGTATCAGAGTAAGATTCACCATCTATGCTATTCTCTTATTCACACATTCGACGCTGCGTTCGTCAACGAGATTGACGTCGAGACAGCCTTGTCTAAAATCCTAGCTGTTTTATTTGACATTAGGAATCGAGGCTGTGAGCGAAGTTGTGGCCGAGTTCGTCGCTGTTTTTAGTTAGGGAATACGAAGTTCATACATTAAACGTCCCTTTGGTCCGTTTTCGTAATTATGGTTTCGTAGTTACCTACGTAAGAAGAATTATTTTTCACCGTTTCGTAATTGATTACCAAAGCGGAATTTAATTTCTGCATTCGTAATCTGTTTCGTAGTTGACTACGAAACAGGAATTTATTTTTCTTTTTTCGCAGTCATTTGGCTGCGAATCGAGAATTATGTTTCACTGTTTGGTAATTCATTATCAAAAGAGAATTTATTCCTTTTTAGTAATTGAGTTTCGTAGTTACCTTGGATAAAATATGTTTTTGCAGGTAGTAACTGAGTTGTCTACAAAATGGAATTTGTTGGAGTTTCGTAATTAATTTATTCAGTTTTGCGATTAATGAAACCATTAACGCTAAATAAATTCTAATTGACATAATTTAAATCGGAACTTTCATAGCTTTTTGTATTTCCACAAAATGGAATACAATGAATTCAATATAGTTTGTACCAAATAATTACAACGTAGTGATGCCTTTTTTCTTTTGTTGGTACATAATTATGTTGGTACTTTCAATACCGGTATTTTTAGATTACAAATACCGCGATCCCGGTATTGAAGGTCCTATTATGTACCTACCCAATAAAATAAAAGTTGTCTTATGAAAAAAAAAAACATGACAAATTATGACATAGCGTCCAGCAAAAGATTAACAATATACAAGGTGGCCAAAAAACCTTTCTGGCAACGGGAATACACTTATTTTATGGCCACAGTTTAAACAAGCAATCCATATTATTCTGTTTAAAATCCTCAGCGGGGATCTATTGGATGCCGACTACTCACGATCGATCTTTAAGGCATGCTCTGAGGGCGGCCTATGTCCAGTAGCAGTGGAAATCTATCGACTAAAAAATATTATGGAAAATGGCTAAACGAACAAAGATCTCAAAACAGTATCAGGCAGTTTATGAAAATTAACTAGTGCAGTAAATTCTTTTTTCGTAATCAATTATGAAATAAGAAAAGTAAATATGTTTTGGTAATTAACTACGAAAAAAGAATTAGTAAGCAATTACGAAAACGGAAAATAAATTCCGCTTTGGTAATCAATTACGAAACGGCGAAAAATAATTCCTCTTACGTAGCTAACTACGAAACCATAATTACGAAAACGGACCAAAGGTAAACGTCAAACTCTCGACGCAGTGTAGTTCCAGCTCACGCCGCATTCGTCGCCGAGCACTAGTGTCGTTTAAAGTACATTTTAGTGAATACCATTTTTAGGCTCGACGCTGCCGCAGCGCTGACACAGCGCTGACAGCAAGGCGGTTTCCTTAGTGAATAACACTGCATTTTTCCGATAATCTCAACGTCATTTCTATGTAAACTGCCAAATGTTCATTCTTAGAAATCGGAAACTATAGTCATGTTGCTCAAACTACAAGCACGTTTGTTGTAATATCTTCAGCAACCGCTCTCCCAAATAGGCTACTCCTCTATAGAAAAATAATTATTTCTTCATCAGAATACCTACGAAAGTAAACCTTTAAACGGATCAACGTATTTTTGTTCCATCCTATATATTAGCGGTTTTTTCTACATAATTTTTGTACTTGACTGTACCTAATAATATCAGTACCTACTTTCTCAGTCTAAACGTAATTCTCGAGTGGAAATATGGCGGGTTTTATAAAAAAGGGAAAAGTATTTTCGAAGAACGCCAAGAATTCTGTATTATTGGATTCGGTGCGAAGGTCCGTGTGCACTACATTTTTCCATTCGAAGGCGACCCGAATTTTTTTATTATATTAAACGGGAGTTTTAAGGCTTGATACCTTTTATAATACTGAAGCGAGTGGTCTGGGTACGCAGATTGTTGTAATTTTATTGTCTTTGGCACTTTAATGGAAATCTTTTGTTTTTATATGTCCCTCGATATGCCAAATCAAAATCCAGGGCTATAAATTTAATAGAGTTATTTGCGTCAAATCTTTGGCTAGTGGAAATAACCACCATATTTAATGGTAACTATGTTGGTAGTTAAGATTGGCCCTTGTGGCATTGTACCGAGGATGCTGGCGGCATTTCCTCGCTGTATCGCAATACTGATGCGTTGTGCGAGGAAGTCGCCAGCTCTTCGGTCTTTAGTTGCATCAATAGTAATTAGTCAATGTCGCTCCGCACCGCTTCCGATGTAAAACTGCCCTTAAGTGATATATTATTGCCAGACTTTAAGTTTTAACTAGTATATTTACAACACGGCTAGCAGTCGAATTTACTAATTTATTTTAAAAAGAAAAATAAGAAGTTTGTTAATCCTACAAGGCTGTTCAGCTTTCGGGCTTTCAAACGTTAAAAGTAAGTAAATTAAAAAAAAGTTAAACAAAAAGTTTCTGTTTGGTATTTTAATTGAATTCCAACCCCCATTTCATTACCGGTGCCCACAAAAAGTCAATTTAAAGTTTAATTTTCGTTGCCTTGATTAGCTTCTAATAATTGTCATCCATTTGTGTTAATTTATTCGGTTGGTAATTTGTTTTTTTTTAGGGTTTCGTAGTCAAATGTACAAAAACCGAACCCTTATAAATGTGTCATGCCCGTCTGTCCGTCTGTTACAGCCGATTTACACATTAACTATGAGTAAGTAGGTAGGTCTTTTAAAATTGATATAAAATATCCGAATTTTCTTTAAGTGAACGTTTTCGAGATATCAGCTCTTAAAGTAGTGAACAGTATCTTATCTATGTATTTTTGAAACTACGGGGTACCTATAATGTAAAATTGTAAAAAAATTAAGGTAATGCATATAAATAGACGATAACAGCGGTTTTTGGTTAGATCAAAATATCTCTTATAGTTTTTGAGATAAGTTGATTTACCTAACTGTAATTAGGGTTCCGTAGCCAAAATGGCAAAAACGGAACCCTTATAGTTTCGCCATGTCCGTCTGTCCGTCTGTCTGTCTGTCTGTCGGTCTGTCCGCAGCATAGTTCAGTAGCCGTTAATACTAGAAATTTCGAATTTGGTACGAGTACCAAATACCTATACATATTAATCGTGCCAACAAAGTGGTACAATCAAAACTAGAAAACAATTTTTGTTTCGGGTACCTTCCCAACTTGTCAAGTGGGGATGATTTTATTATTTGCTGTAATCCTATAGTATGGGGTATTATTGAATAGGTCTCTTAAAAAGAATAAGGGTCTTAAAAAACTTTTTTTCTAAAGGCAATATTTTCATCGCTCCAGAAGAATAAAAAATATCCCCCCCTCTATCTTTTGATTCGTAGGTCTAAAAATATTTAAAAAAACATGGATTATGGCTTATAGAATACTTTAAAACAAAATTATTTAGATCATAATCGGCCCAGCCGTTTTTGAATAACTACGGAACCCTACACTGAGCATGGCCCGACATGCCAAGAGCACAGAGTCGGCTTTTTTTTAATATTAGCTGCTATTTAAACCTTTGTCCGCGAGTCCAACTCGCACTTGGCCAGTATTTCATTCAAGTTATATTTACCAAAGAGGCTTTGAAAATGGTAATTTAGAAGTTTGACGATTGAATGGAAACATTCAACTAGTACACTTCTTGGGGTAAGGTCGTTTATTAGAAACTAGAAATGGACTGTTAGTTTAATTCTCCTGTCTTTTTGCATAAAATAGCCTTTTCAAATTTACGCTCATAAAAATGGCAATACTTATTTTTTCTGGACATTGGGAACGTTTTAAATATTATTAACTAAATGCACATCTCTCTTACATCATCAATACCTAGTAGTCAGTTTATAAGCTTATGTTTATTGTTAGATATTGACCGTGATATATTATATTCAGCCGTCATCGTCTGTTCTGAAAAGAAAAAAATAATGTTTTATATCGTCATATGATGTAAATGTACTTAGATGTTATTGCTTTTGTATTGAATGCATCTAACGGTTTCGCCACGACATTGGTCTAAGACGCGATTGGCGGAGCGGAAAACCATACGTGCGAGATGTTCCGAATGTTCCGATATCTGTCTCTCGCTCCTACTTATTGAGTCGCTCACCGCAGTAGCTACTAATGCTATTCAATTACGTAATTAATCGCGATGTATCTGTTTCATAGAATACCTGTCAAAAATTAACAAGCCGAACCTAAAATGAATCGCATTTAAGATATCGTGGTAGCCCCCTTGTATAACAATCGTCAATAGAATCTAAGAAAATATAAACAAATATGGCTGACTTTCCATTGCATTTAACGTCTTTGACACATATTGTGAATCACGTTCGCAGATATGTTTATACGTAGGTAATACTAATAAATATCAATATGTTTTACTAAAAATATATTTATGTGAACTCAAGGATTTGGGTTATTCCCACCTGTTACCACCAACTTGACACCAGTGGTAACAACTCGGAATTTTTTTCCCACCTGTTACCACCAGAGTACTTGGTGGTAACTACTGGGATTTTTTTCCCACTAGTTACCACTAACATATTTGGTTAGTTAGTAAAATAATTAGTTTGGTAGTAACAGTTGGGAATTTTAATTCCCAGTTGTTCCCAATGGTAACAGGTGGGAAAAAAATCCCAGTTGTTACCACTGGTGTCAAGTTGGTGGTAACAGGTGGGAATATAACCCAAGGACTTTAAGTTCGTAATAAAACCAAGATT